>JARHVA010005410.1:0-187500 GCA_037957365.1 Torreya grandis | reverse complement strand
TTAATATATTTTAATCCATGATAAGTTAAGGAAACATGAGGAAAATAACTAAATAGATCTCTACCTTGTCCTACATAGTCAAAGATATGTCTTTAGACCTGTCTACCTTATTAGGAAGAAAATTTATTATATAGAGTGAAGAAGAAAGGTTTGAATAAAGGTAAATAAATTATTGATTTTATCATGGTTATAATATTTCACTTATACCCTAAGAACTTTGATGAAAATAATTGAAATAAACTTGGAAACCCTGTTGGATCTACAAGTCACACAGAGGGTTGTTTACTCTTGAGAAGCATTTAATTTTTTGAAAGGTTTAAAGGATTAGAAGAAGACTAAGGGAAAGAAAAGTATTTGAATATTATTGAATTTAATTAGTATAAACACATAAATCCTTCAAGTTCACTTGAAGTGAAGTAGATGTTAACCTTGTTCAGGACACATAGGCCTAATTGCATACACAAGTTTATATGCAGTCCTAAGGAGATGGATAGTTGGAGTTGATTTGATAACATAGGGAACATATGGAAATTATGAAACTATATAAAATAATTTAAGAAGTTATAATGCATGACAATGTAGTAAATGAGGTAAACATAGTCAACTAGTGTCATTTATACTAGTTGACCCACAAACCCTAAGCATAGACCAATGATGATGTAGCATGGTTAAAGAATAAGTATGAAAAGATAATCATGGGAGTAGGACAAGGTCAAAATAATAGACTTATTGAGGTAATTTAAAACTCAAGACCAAACTTAAGACACTACCTATAGGTCACTTTTCTTTATTGACCTCACTAACACAACTTGCCAACTCATGAAGCTATCAACTTTGTTAGGGTGTGGAGCTAAAAGCTTCAATTATTTGCAGACACAAAGAAGAGGATGATAAAGAACTAGAAGAACCGATGTCAGCAGCATGACTGACGTCAATCAGATGCAGTGCAGAAGGCAACTGGCAATGACAGTTAGTCGGCCGACATCGGCAGCACCAAGTAAGCAGGGACCGACGTCGGTCACCTGTGTGTTCCAAAACTGCTGTTGACGAATAGTCAGTTAAGTGAAGTGAGTGTTTGCATGTCAAATGACTAATTATAGTCACGAGATGCATGTTTAATTATTGTAGTTATATTTCTATTTTTGTAACCATGGGATTCTATTTAAAGACCCATGAGGCATGTATTGTAATTATCAAGAAGGCAAGTAAAAGCATTGAAGCAAGCAAGGTCAAGGAGATCTACAGGTGTAAGGTCAAGGAGATCAGCTGAAGCATTTAAGGAGGGATAATAACTCAGGCTATAGAGTTGTTGTGTTGAGCAAGAGAGAGAGGGAAGGTCTTGAGGTGTGGCAAGCCTTTGAGGTGGAGGAAGAAGTGGCATCTTCCTTATTGTATTTTCTTCTAGTAATATTTAATACAAGAGTGTGTATTGTCTCTCAAATTCTTTGTTGTCTTAATTTTATAGTTACTTTATCATTCTGGTATAATTTTGTGTTTAATTGCTTATAAGAAAGTAATCAATTGTGCTTCTGTTGGATAAGGGGTCACCTAACAGTTGGTATCAAAGCTATGGTTTGCAGGAAGCAGGGTATTGTTTTTGATTACAGGTCATTCACAGGGTTTTCTAATTGAGTGGGAGTTTAGCAATGGCAGAAGAAAGTAAGCTATAAATGGAGAAGTTTAACGACAAGAATTATCAACACTGGAGGATGCAGATTGAGGATTATCTATATCAGATTGATCTGTACTTACTGTTGGGTGGGGTTGCATGCAAGCCCACAGATATGAAGGATGAAGAATGGAGTGTTCTTGATCAGAAGGCTCTCAATTCCATAAGTTTGAGCCTTGCATCGTCTATGATTTCTAGCTTATCACAGTGCAAGACAATGAAAGAGTTGATAAAGTCCTTGGCAAATTTATACGAAAAGCCCTCGACTTTTAATAAGGTATATCTTATGAAGTAGCTATTTACTTTGCAAATGTAGGAAGGTGGATTGGTACATACTCATCTCAGTGATTTCCATGGTTTGGTAAACCAATTAGCTTTAGTCAATATTGTTTTTGATGATGAGGTAAAGGATCTCTTGATTTTATGTTCTTTGCCTGAAAGTTGGGACAGTTTGGTTATGGCAGTAAGTAATTCTGCATCTGCTTCTAAAATCTTAAAAGTTGATGATGTTGTGAGTGTGATCTTGAATGAGTAAATATGCAGGAGAAGCACAGGTGAATCATCAAGTAATGCTCTAAGTGTAGAAAGCAAGGGAAGGCAAAGGGAGAAGGTTGAGAAAGGGAAATCAAGGTCGGGAAGGAGATTCAAGTCCAAAGGTATTACCTACTAGTTTTGTGGAAATAAAGGACATACAAAGGAGTGTTGGTTGAGAGATAAAGAGAATCAACATGCAGGTATTGAAGAAGCAAAGGATGCAAATATTGTGGTACAGGATGCTCTAATACTTTCTTTGGATAATCAGGTAAGATCATGGATTTTAGATTTTGGTTCATCTTTTCATGCATCCCCAAACAGAGATTTGTTCCATGAGTATGAACAGGGAAACTTTGAAGTGCTCTATTTAGGGGATGGTACGCCTTATCAGATAGATGGCAAAGGGAAAGTGTAGCTGAGATTGCAGATTGACAACACATGGGTTTTGAAAGAGGTCATGCATGTTCCAATTCTGAAGCAGAGTTTGATTTTTGTAGGAAGGTTGGGTGATGAGGGATGCACAATAACCCTCACAGTATATTCTTGGAAGGTTACCAAGGGAGCACTTGTTTTAGCAAGAGGTAAGAAAGTAGATACTCTTTATCTGTCTACTTGTATTGCTAATTCTACTTCTGGTTTATCTACTTTAGCTGTAGATTTGAAGATGTGGCTTAGTAGGCTTGGTCACATGAATAAGAAGGGAATGGACGTTCTTGATTCAAAAGGTATGTGTTCAGATTTGGAAAGCATAAATAGAGTTCATTGAAAAAAAAGGAAATTTGATTCTTTTGACAAGAATAAATAAGCCTTGGTGTTTATGGAGGAGATGAAGGACAAAGATCAGTCACAGGGGTTGAATAAATCTGAGCAGGGCAACATGGATAGAGGTTTGATCCAAGAAGATCTCATGGATGAAAATTTCATCACTTATAAGAACACATAGATGCCGATGTCGATCACATGGGACCGACATCAGTCAGCTAGATACTGACATCGGTCATGTGTAGACCAGTAAGGTCGGTAGGTCAGGCAGGAGGAGTCTGATGTCAGTCATCAGGACTGACATTGGCAGGAGGGACGTCGGTGTCAGCTAGGGAAATGACGTCGACAATTAGGGTTAGTGTAGGGAACCAACATCGATCAAGAGCAGACTGGGAGATGGCTGAGATCGGTCACTGGAACAGATGATGGGTGGATAGTTAGTTGTCAAGGAATCTCAAACACCCATATAGAGGTTAGAAAAGGTATGTGAACCTCATAGTCATTGTTCACCTTCTTTATATTGCTTACTGATAGTCAAGAACTAGGAAGATGGAAGAAGCAATGTAGGTAGAATCCAAAAATAGTGGGAGCTTGACATGGATGAGGAGTGTGAGTCCTTGGAGAAGAACCAAATAGGTATTTGTTGGTAGAGTTATCAGCTAGAAGAAAGCACTAGATAGAGGGATGGATTCGCATATTAGAAAAGAGAGTGGATGGACACGTGAGATAGAAGGCTATGGTATATGGTCTTGATTAGGCTGCAGGACAATGGAGGTTTGACCATTGTATTTATTTTTACCAGGTTGGATAATATTAGCTACATTATCCTGTTACTGTATTGTGTTACTTGTTGTAGGGTTTCATATACAAGGAGTTTTTTGAGCTAAGGGTAGAGTTGGTTCAGAAGTATGTCATGAAGAATTTGGGAGCAGCAAAATTCTTTTGGCATAAGTGACAGGTTCAGCATCATAGGATTCAGTGGTGGTTGGTCTTCAAGAGTGACTTTGAAGAGGGATACAAAGCCAAAGGAACAAAATAGATGGTGTACAGGTATAGGTACAGTAGCAGCTATTTATCTCCAAGTGGGAGATTGTTAGGGTGTGGAGCTAAAAGCTTCAATTATTTGCAGACATGAAGAAGAGGATGCTGAAGAACTAAAAGCACCAGCATTGGCAGCATGACCGATGTCAATCAAATGTAGTGCAGAAGGCAACTAGTGATGACAGCTAGTCGGCCAATGTTGGCAGCACCAGGCAAACAGGGACCAACGTCGGTCACCTGTGTGTTCCAGAACTACTGTTGACAAACAGTCAGTTAAATGAAGCGAGTGTTTGCATGTCAAATGACTAATTATAGTCATGAGCTGTGTGTCTAATTATTATAGTTTGATTTCTATTTTTGTAACCATGGGATTCCATTTAAAGACCCATGAGGCATTTATTGTAATTATCAAGAAGGCAAGTAAAAGCATTGAAACAAGGTCAAAGAGATCTATAGGTGTAAGGTCAAGGAGATCAGCTGAAGCATTCAAGGAGGGATAATAACTCAGGCTATAGAGTTGTTGTGTTGAGCAAGAGAGAGAGGGAAGAAGGTCTTGAGGTGTGGCAAGCCTTTGAGGTGGAGGAAGAAGTGGCATCTTCCTTATTGTATTTTCTTCTAGTAATATTTAATACAAGAGTGTGTATTGTCTCTCAAATTCTTTGCTGTCTCAAGTTTCTACTTACTTTATCATTCTGGTATAATTTCGTGTTTAATTTCTTATAAGAAAGTAATCAATTATGCTTCTGTTGGATAAGGGGTCACCTAACAAACTTATTCTTATTTCTCTCATGAAGGTTTTAATTGTGGATCTATATTTTAGGAATAATAAGGAATATATATATAAACTCATGATTCATATTATTTTATTTTTCATCTAAATAATGAGCCTTATGAACATTATTTAAGACCTTAAGGTACTTTTAGGTTGCCTAAGAGAGCCAAAATGACCTGATTGAGGAGATGTTGTTTATAAATAGATAATATGGATTAAATGAACTTCTAATTGACCTGAATCATTTCTAAAGCTATCTTTAGCATCACCCCATGCCAATAATTGTACCTATATGTACAAAACTATATGAAATCTATTAAAACGATTATTTTAGGCTACTTGGTAGGCCCATACAAGTTAGAATCTCACAATTGACATGGAGGACCCTCATGAGGTAATAAAATTGAATAAAACATTTATTTGATGTTTATCAAGTGTGGAAATCTTATAGATAAAATTTTTTTCTCTAGGTAGGGAGGCCTAATTGAGACCTAGTTAGGAATCACATCTGGAAATCATATGGAGCATTATAAAAGGATAATTCCACTCACTCTCATGACCTAAAAATTAGCATGGAGATGTAAATCAATATTTGGTTATATAATATGTTTTCATTTTCACTTTAACATCCATAAAAATCTCTACATAAGGAGGTCTACATGATTTTAGGGTTACAAGGAATGAGGCCTAATTGGTGCTTTTGGTGTAGACTAAGTTCTTGGGGTTGATTTTATACTTAAAAATTAATTATTTTATGTACAATATGATTTTAATATGCCATACATGAAGCTATCATAATCTAAATATTATGAATTCAAATTTTGACACTTGTATGCAAGATTGGTCCAAGAAGATGAAGAGTTTTCTAGACACCTAGCAAAAGAATGAAGTGATGTGTCACAAATAACCTAAATATATCAAATTAGAGGTGTCAATAGTATATATAATGTGTAACTCAACATGACCTGACCATCAATAAGTCCACTTGTCATTCAACAAGTCAAAGTAAAGGGTAGTTTTGAAGAGTTAGTCAAGGTGTCAATCAAGCATTCTAACTCCTATGCCACTTAGAGAAAGGGAACATATTCAAAGGAGATACACATGTCATTTAGTAACTATTGAGATAGTTTCATAACTCCTCTCTTATTTATAATTCTGGATACACTTGTCAACTATCTCTCTATTACACCCTTCTCTCCTTTTCTCACTTTCTCTATATATTAAGCCTTAATTGGATAAGTTGGTATCCTACAACTAGGTATGGTGAATCCATGCCTATTTTATTCCTTAGATTAATGGAATTAATTTTTTTTACCTCCTATTATGACTATACTTAGTGTTTTTGAATTAATATATGATCTTGTCAAGTGAATTGACTTATCTTCCTTGGTATGTTGCTCTTTCTAACACCTAAATACAGCTTGAAAATTTCTTTTGTAGGTTTTGTGAAGTGTATAAGTGTGGTGCACGGGTTGAGTGATATTTTATATCCTTTAAATGTTATTTATGACCTCTTATTTAATCATCCTATCCTAAGTAATGATCATAACCTTCACATTGAAACACTCATGTAAGAGATTTAGACTAGGGTAAGTATATATAAGGTTAGTTTTCTTGATCTATAGGTGCACATGCAGCTAGTTGGTTTATATCAACTATTTGGTGTATCACCACCTTGTTTTAATGTCATCCTTCTCCCTCTTATTTTCAAATTAATAGCATAGTATATCATAATTTATACATAAAGGGGAGTTAGACCTATAACCTAGAGCTTTGACCCATCTAAAGGTCACCCACAATGTAGGGTCAATCCCATTGCATAGCTCAAGCTGAGATGGATTAAATCACCCTCTCATGGGATGTAATTTTGAGCTATTATATCTAGTCACACCTAGTGGGACCAAGGTCCAAAGTTGTGGAATACTTCTTAATGTTATTCTTTTACATATCAGCATTTAGAGGCATTCAATAAACATCAATGGAAACTCAATGCATGATCATCTAGTTTGAGAAGCCGAGGTACTTATTTTGAAACGTATTTTATAATATATTATTTTTTCCTTTGAATTATTAATTTGGGATGGATGGGTATGAAGATAACTTCTATTTCATACCTTCCTATTATCCTCAACATAGCTCCTACCATACCTATAATCCATATAAACCTCACTTTAATTGCTATCATCCTTGACATGATACATATTAGTCCAATGGTTATCCTACATTATCCTCATATGATTTTAAATACATACCTTAGTTTACTTACCACAACTTTCATCAGTCATACTTCCACCTGCTTACTTCAATTCCATCTCAAAATTATGTTTCCCCTACCATATCCTTATTGTCACTTAAGTTGAATCTTTTAAAACTAGAAGAGGTAATGAGAAAATGTGATAGATAACTTGATGTGATCCCTTTTAATCTCATATACAATATGATTAAGTAAGTTTAAATATTGATGGGTAAGTGGATTTTAGTTGGATAAGAAACCTAATATGTTATCAATGATGAGTTTTATGAAATGAGAACTTTTATCCAATGGTGGATAGATAGATTAGAGAGGTGGGAGAATCAAAAAACCCAATACAAGAAACCTAAACCATCATCTCCTATACCTAGTCCACCTCCTTTAATTCCATGTCTTCCCCAAGCTGCACCTACCCTTTCTTAATAAATTAATATCTCTTCATCCTAGAGGCATTCTTGGACTATGATTCCTAATTATACCATGCCAATTCTTGTCGAAGAATCTAAACATATGCAAGTCTATCCCTTCCCTCCTAAATAATCCTATTGTATTCAATATCAATTTTATTATGATATTTATCCTATTTAAACCATTAAATATCCTCAATATGACCCTTCAATAAAGCCATTCCAATCCTCAAAATAAACTACTAGCTTAAAATTTTTAACTTGGAACCAAGTAGTGAAGTCTTGGGGAAAGTAAGAGGAAGAGAGACAAGACTGAGAAATTGATGTCAAGGAGGAAAACATTGTTCCTACTCTATCCACATTCCCCCTTCTTCAATATTCTCAATATGCTTAATCTTGGAGGTCTATCCAATAAGATTTTTAACATAGAAAAGAGTCCTAGTTGAGAAGGTTGAAGATAAAGTTATAATTGTTAAAGAACCTCAAGAAGGATGTGAGAAAGGTGAGATGCTTGTTGAAGAAAACTAAATATATATAGCCCAATTCAACACACTTTCCCTTGAATAATTCCTTCAATAATATACCATTTACAGGTACCTAAAATTAAAAGAGTATTAACTCCATCCCCATGCCCATTCATGAACCTATTCATCTCGCCCCACCATCTACCTTCTTGAAGAGGAGCCTATACTATGAGAATAAAATGAAGAGGAAGTTGTATCTACAAATAAATATAAAAGTAAGCGTAATGAAGATGATTTAAATGGGTTTTATTAGAATATTGTCAGTGGTATCCCACTCAGAGAATAAACAGGCATTTTAGTTTTCAAGGATGATGTTCTTAGAGATAGTCTTGATGGTGTGTTTCAAGAAGAAGATCCATTTTCATCTAAATTTATTGAGTTTGCATTTGGTATTGAGGTTTAAATCTCTCTAATCAGTCAAATTAAGGTCTTCAATGATCTTTACATGGTTCAAATGAATAAAAGGTTAAACTTCAAGAATTTACCTTGAAACCACAACATGACTACATAGAAGGACTTGTAATTCTTGACACCCCTATGGCTATCAAGAAGAAATAATAAGGTGATCTTCTACTTGATTGTATCCATGTTGATCAAAGAGAGGAAGACAAAGATTATTGGTAGTAGTACCTTTATTATCATCAATAGATTTAAAGTCTTTACAAAGGTATGTTTCCTATTGAAGATCATGCTCATAAGGAGATTCAACAAGATATGTTCATTGAGGACAATGATGAAGCTTAGATTGAGTGTCATTAAAGATGCCATGAAGTTCAAAGAAGAATGATTATATGAGGTATCATTAGATGAAGTTATAATTAAGGAACACCATGAGAAATATTTTAAATTAAAATAGGAACTCATCTTAATAGATGATTGGGTTGTTTCCATATACTCACTTGAGAACATGCCAAGTGGATTGGCAAGTAAGGAAAAGATAAAGTCAGCAAGAGAAAAGATCGAGAGGAAACTTGTTTCATGTCATCCTTCATTTCATGGAGTAATACATTATATAAACATCACATTTGACCCAAGAGGAAAGGAAAGGCTCATGTCCATTATATATATTACTATTTTTTCTTGTTCATTATGTTCCCTAGGTGCTTAGCTAGCATATGTGTGGTTTCTTTAATTTGTTGTGTGTGTGTTATCTTCATTTTATGTGATTTAAAGGTCAAATAAGTTTATTGTTTCATGATCAAGGTTTGTTCAGGTTTGAAATTGAGTGAAAATGACTCCATTACCCATGAAAGGATAAGGTTACTGGTCTAATTAACATAGTAGGTATGTTACCCATGCGAATCACTAAATTGTTGACCAAATTTTTGTTAGGAATAAAATCAAAAATTGATGTTTAACCATTTCATAGAATCATAATAATAATAGATATGAATAGAGATGCAAAAAGAACATAAATAAACATGAAAAATAAGAAGACCATATTTAACATGGTTTACCCAATGTGGGTTACATCCATCAATAAACACTTACTCAGATTTTATTATAAGCCATGAGAGTAAAATCCACTCTAAGATCAGTCTTCTCATAATTACAATGCATAAATATTATTTGGAGTTGTGCGTAATAAACCCTCCTAAATTCATAGTTGAATTCATACACTATGTTCCTCCTTATCAAACCCCTATTATCATGATGTATTACTGAAGAAATATCCATCTATTTGTAATACATCAACAAATTAGTATTAAAAAATAATCAGTACCAGTCCTATGGGCAAAGTCAACCCAAAATGGTTTCCCATTAAAGGGGCTCCATAAAAATTTTAAATGTATAGTACATATAGAGTGTACAATACATTTGAAATGTAAAGTATTTGAAATACATTGGAATTTAAAAATAGGCTCCACAACACAATAATCTCCCACTTAGATACTAATTACCTCTAAGTAGGCTTCTCAACCTTTCACTATCATCTATGAAGTCCAATTGAAACTGAACATAGCTTTAGTTTCTCATTATGACCACTTTGGTCATCATGTCTGCATGATTTCCCATGTTTTCACTTCTTTCCCCAAAAAGGCATTCAAAGAACACCCTTCCACCACAGTAGTTATTAGTCAAAATCTATGTCATAATCCTCATAAGGATCCCATGAATATTGAGTTCATTTTTTAAGCTCAAGCTACCAACCTAGCGTGGGTTGGCAACCTAGCTTAGGCTGGCAACCTAGCTTGAGCTGGTAACCTAGCTTAGGCTGGCAACCCAGCTCAGGCTAGCAACCCAGATCAAGTTGGAAACCCAGCTCGTGCTGGCAACTTGGCTCAAGCTATCAACCTATCTTAGGCTAGTAAGAAGATTCACACCATTCAAAATCATGCAAACATGATGACCAATGAAATGGTACATCAATTAAATATGCTTTATCCTATAGTGGAAAGTGGAGTTCTATTTTAGATGTATATCACTCTGACTATCACTCTATAGCTTCCCAACCTCTTGATGATGCCCCAAATCTTCAAGAAACTACTATAACCAAATTATTTCTTTGCTTGCCTCTATGGAAACAACATATTAAACCTCTATGGTTGATAAAGCCACAAGTTTTTGTAGTCATGAAATCTAGCTCATTATTGTGTCACCTACAATAAATACCCATCCTATTTTACTCCTCCTTTTATCTAAATATACAACCATGTTCAATTATACATAACCAATCAAATTGGTGTCAAATATACCATAGCTTAAAACTATCCCCATGGTCCCTCTTAAATACCTAAGGATCCACTTCACTACCTTCTAGTGTTCTCTACCTATATCACTCTTGTACCTACTTACTACTCTCACTGCATGGATAATATCTAGCCTAGTGCACACCATGGAATACATCAAACTACCAATAGTTGATGAGTAAGGCACATGTGACATCTAAATTATCTCTTCCTCTGTCTTGGGAAACTACTCCTTTGATAACTTGGAATGGTCTACCAAAGGAGTCCCAACTGGCTTAGCATTTTGCATACTAAACCTTTATAAGACCTTTTTAATGTAATATTCCTAAGATAAATTCATATTTCCTTTCTTCCTATCTTGAGTTATTCTCATACTAGAGATCTGTTTTACTACTCCCAAATCCTTCATAGTAAAGGAATTACTAAGTTGTTATTTGAGTACCTTTATTTCCTAGATGTTCTTACTCACAACCAACATGTCATCCACATATAGACAAAGGATAATGTAATCACCATCATCAAACTATTTTATATATATGAAATGGTCTTAATGACACCTAGAGTATCCCTGCTTCATCATAAAATTGTCAAATTTCTTGTACCACTATCATGGAGCTTATTTTAGGCCATACAAGCTCTTCTTTAGTTTACACACCTTGTTTTTCTTGCTTTTTACCTCATATCCCTATGGATACTTCATATACAATTCCTCCTCCAAATCACCATGAATTAATGTAATCTTCAAATCCATTGGCTCTAAGTGCAAGTCTTCTTCTGCCACTATCCCAAGAATAATCCTAATAGAAGTCATCTTTTCCACTGGGAAAAAAATCTCATCAAAATCAATTCCCTTCTTCTCTACAAACCCATTTACCACCAAATAGGCCTTATACATTTTATTTCCTCCATATTTCTCTTTAATTATGAACACCCACTTGTTATGAAATTCTCTCTTATCTTTAGGTAGATTTACAAAATCCCAAGTTTGATTTTCCATGAGAGACTGATGTTCCTCATGCATAGCTTGTTCCCACTTATTCTTAACATCCACCTACATTTCTTCTTAAAATCACTTTGGATCCCCATTATCAGTTAATAATAAATAATAAAGAGATGGAGAAAAACATTAAGGTTCCCTTATTACCCTAGAAGACCTTACCATAGGATATTGGGGTTTTTATAGAGTAGGTGTTAAACTAGTTGCTGGACACTTTATCGTCTACAATGTACTCTAATACTATTTACTCTTTTCTATAATCCTATTTTTAATCTTGTAACTATTATTTATACATTAATTTTTCATTAAAGACAATATCCCTAGACCAAAACATTTTCTTGTCCTTAAGACTCCAAATCTGGAAACCAAAGTCATCCTCAACATAACCAATAAAGGTGCATTTTTTAGACTTAGCCTCTAACTTGGTCCTATCATCCTTATCAATCTGAATGAAGGCTTCATAACCAAATATTCTAAGAAATGAATAGTCAAACTTCTTACCAAACCAAGCATCCTCAGGTATGCCTCCATGAAAAGAAGATGAATGACATCTATTTATTAGATCTACTATCATGTTTACTACTTTTACCTATAATTGTAAAGGTAGTCTTACATGCAACCTCTTGCTCCTAGCATACTCCATGATAATCTTGTTCATGTTTTTTGACATTCCATTCTAATGTGTAGTATTTAGAAACATCCTCTATCTATGAATTCCATTCCTTGAACAATAATAAAAAAATTCATTACTATAATATTCTCCACCATTATCTAACCTAAGCCATTTTAACTTGAAACCTATTTCATTTTCAACCAAGGATTTCCATCTTTTAAATATATCAAACACGTCATATTTTCTCCTAATTCCATACACCCAAACTTTCCTAGTTGCATCATCAATAAAAGTGACATAATAAGATGACCCACAAATAAAAGATACCTAAGCTAGCCCCCATACATCTGAATGAACCATATCCAACTTATTCTCTTTCCTTATAGGTCTAACCTTGAGAAATTTTACCCTTTTCTATTTTAACTACACAAAATCTTCACAAAAATCTAAATCAAACACTTTCAATCTAGGTAATTGATCCTTCAAATTTTTCATACCCTTTTGGCTCATTTGATTAAGCCTGTTGTCCCACAAAGTTGTATCTACATCTATAATAACTAAATTATAATAATCAACACTACTTGATAAGTACAAGGTACCAACCTTCTTACCTCTTGATACCACAAGATCACCCTTGGTCACCTTCCAAGAATCTACTGTATATGTCACCATAAAACCTTTACTACCTTATTATCCTACATATACCAAATTTCATCCCAACTTAGGCACATGCCTAACATACTTTAGTAGCCAATTTTCCCATTCTAAATTTTGATCTGAACATTTACTTTTCCTATTATGATACTAAGGTCATCATCAACAAAGTAAACATGTCCAAAATCCCCTTGAACATAATCAATAAAATAATGCCTATATGGTGTAGCATGAAAAGAAGCCCCTAAATCTAAAATTAAAGACTCAAAAATATTGTCAATGGAGATAATTAATGCATATTGACAAAAATTATCTATTTCCACATTCACCTCCTTATCCTCTTCCTAATTTTTATTCTTATTATGAAGAGACCAACAATCCTTCTTTGCATGCCCAGTCTTTCCACATTGCCAACATACCATCCTAGCCCTTGATTTTGACCTTTCAAGACCATTTGACTTTCCATGCTTTCCTTTTCCTCCAAAATTTTGTCTCCCTCTACTCTCCATCACCAAATCATCACTTGAATTATAAGTCTCCCTAGAAATTTTCCATCACATTTCCTTTCTAAGGATTACTCATATGACATCTTCAAACTTCAATTTGGCATTATTAGACACCAAGTTACAATGATTATTAGGCTATTCTAACTCTCTGGTAAGGAACATGAAATATGAAATTCCCTAACTTCATCATCAAAAATTATTTTTAAGAAATTCAACATACTCAAAATTGTATTAAATTCATTTAGATGATCAACAACTAAACCTTTTTCAGACATTTTAATTTTAAATAACTTTTTCATTAAAAATGTTTTATTAGAAGTATAGGGTTTTTCATATAGCTTCCCTAATGCTTTTATGAGACCTTCCATGGTATTTTACTATGATATATTAAACATGACCAAAGATGTAAGGCATACCCTAATGGCCTAAAGTGATTTCTTATCAAACAACTCCCAAGCCTCATCTATCATACTCACTAGTTGCTTTAATTTTCCTCTTAATAGAATATGGAGGTCCTTCTGACAGGGGTAATCCTCCATTTGTATCTTTCATAGAAGAAAGTTATATCCATTGAAATTTTAAACCTTTGATCTATGATCATTAGTCATAGCTCCTACTTGAACTAATAACCCTTCCTATGATTTAACACTTCAAAAAATACAAATTGAAGCTTTGATACCAGTTGTTAGGAATAGAATCAGAAACTGATATGGAATAATTTCATAGGATAATAATAATAAATATGATTAAATATTTAGAAATAACATAAATAAACATACAAAATAAGAAGACTAGATTTAATGTGGTTCACCCAATGTGAGCTACATCCAATAAGAAACACTTGATCAATTTTTATTACAAGCCATGAGAGTACAATCCACTCTCAATTTAGTCTTCTCAAAATTATAATGCGTGAATCTTATTTGGAGCTACACTACTATTCCTTATCAAACCCTTGTTCTCATGATGTATTACCTATGAAATATCTATCTATAAATAATACATCAACAAAGCAAAATAACAAAATAATGGGTACCAAAACCATGGGAAAAGATAACCCAAAATAATTTTCCATTAAAGGGGGTCCAATTTTTTTAAGTGTACAGTACATATAGAGTGTATAGTAAATTTTAAATATATAGTATTTGAAATATATTCCAATTTTAAAATAGGCTCCACAACACAACAATTTTGACCCCAAGTCAAAATTGGTCAACCCCTATATGTTGAAACTTTCATTAGAAATGTCCAAATTTTTATGTGGTCTTGTCATGGCCTTAAATGGTCCTAAATGGTCTTCATATGGTCACATTAGTCATTATCTAACTTTGTCTAGAGTTTAATCTCATGTGTACTTATCTAGTCTTAGGGGTCATTTATGAGGCATTGATGTTGTCAAACATGGTCAAAGGATTGATATGGTTTAGAGTAATTTAAAAAGGCTATTAATGTGTCATTAAGGTCATAATATTGTTCATTAACTTTTATTTTATTCTTATGTACAAAAATAACATTTTGGCCACCTTTTGGCCTATTTAGAGGATTTACACGTATCATTACAAGATGAAAATGTTTTAGGACAATAGCTAATGTAATTTATGTTATAAAAATTCATATAATGCTTAGGGATGGTTAGAGAGTGAATTTTTTTGTAGTTTAATGCCTAAACATAACAAAATGTCAGTTTATAACCACTTTTGGGCACTTGTACAACCTTGAAAGATCATGTTTAAGTTGGAAATGGTTTAAGAGTGTCCATTAGGATAACTAAGATAATTTTACATAATCTTACCACGTTTCAAGTTGAATATTCACTTTACAAGTTCTCTCTCCTCCATCGCTACCATTACAAGCTCAAAAAGGTAAAATTAAAGTAGATGGTACAAGGAGAGAGAGATAGAGTTAGGATATAAAAATTTGGCCATTGTTATTGTCATATTAATATTAAAATTAAAGGAATTGGTTCATATACTCATTCCCCCTCTTTCATGAATAATCACTAAGAGTGATAATAGGTCACTATAATTTATCCATCTAAGTAGGGTCTTATTTTGCATATGTTTCTCCACTTAAAATTTTGATGGAGAAGAATGTTTTTAAGGGATGTTTAAATAGGTAAAATATATAATTTACATGGTGGTTTAATTATCTAAATAATCTCTATTAAGTGTCCTCAATAGGAGGAAAAGTGTCTCAAGTTTGAGGTGTTTAGTCACTCATGCTACAAGTGTTTTGATTTAATTTAGTTATTATCACTCTCAGAGGTTGCCAGGTGATTCATGATTTATAAAAAATACATTAAATTAATAATAATCATGTAATATTTCTTATAATTTTATTATTATATTCCTTCTTTGAGTGTTTTTTCCTTTGGAGATATGGTCTATGTTAAATAGTCTTCTATAAGTTTAAATGGCATGTTTGGTCCAATTAGAAATAAATATCTATCATAAAATATAAGGAGGACATTTATAAACACGTTGGAACTCAATATAAGTGGTTTTTACTCATTAATTACAACCCTCATATACATAACTTGCATAAACTAACTATGCATATAGTCTGTATATGTGATTCAAACATTGGATGATGTAATGTTTGGTCAGATGGACTATAGTATATTGAGAGAGTGTCTAAGAGGTGAGACAATGTTGAAAGTTTTGAAGTGTTGGATGTTTCTTAATATTCAATATTTTTATTCTCATATCCTATATAAGCAAGTCAAAACCTACATACCCTAGACCTATAGGTCCTCATTTTGGAATAAAACCAACAGTCCTCCAAAGATGTATAGAAATATTGAAACATGGTTTCAATGCTCAATGTAGACATGAAGTTTCATAAATAAATAAATAAAGATACCAAACCATTTTTATGTCAAGATATGGTTAGTCTGACTGATACCACTATCCTAAACACTCAGTTATAGGTCTGAATGTGGAGGTAAGAAAGCAAAAGTATGGTTGGAAAAGATATGAAGTTTGAATACCTTTACAGAGTTGGAAACCCTTAGTAGGGTTGTTGTCATATTCAATATCTTTCAATAAATTTATTATCTTAAAACATATTCAACACTCTTAGAAACATCAATACCTACAATTTAATAAAAGGAGAAGGTTTCCTACCTGACTAAATGGTTATTGTTTTCTTGGTTTGATGTCAAGGGTAAGAAAGAGTTTTGATATAGGTAATATTATATAGTGAATAATTACCTTAACTTCTCAAAAGGGTGAAATGGCTTCAAAATTTGATAGTTCATAGGGAAATATTATAAAGCTTAGATAAGCCATGTGTCTTGTTTCACATACTTCATGTCTAAGGTCAATTTCTCAAGCATATTAAAGGAATCAAGACTGTTGAAACATGTGTAAATTTTTGAAGACATTTTGATGTGAAAATAATGTTGTTGAACTAGTTAATAAATTCAATAGGTATAATAAATGATCATAAAGTATGGAAGACTTAAAATATTTTCATTCATGACCTAAGCAAGTTAAGTGCAGACCTATAGGTCCACACTTTGACAAATATGGTGAAAAAATTATATGAAGAAAATGATTCAAAGGGTCCCAAGCTCCCAATAATATTATAGAGATATGGATATTTTTTGTGACTAAAAATTGAGTCTTAAAAGCATTGTTGCACTTAGACTTCTCTAAATAGACACCTACAGGCTATAGTTAAAGATGAGCTAGTTTCAAGGATGAGTAAAAGGATAGAGTGCATGTGAAACATTAAAACCTAGCCCAGGTTATGGAGAGTGCATATGAAGCTATTTAAATCCATGATAAGTCAAGGAAACATGAGGAAAATTACTAAATAGATATTTTCCCCTCCCTACATAGTCAATGAGATGTCTTTAGGCCTACCTACCTTATTAGGAGTAAAATTATTTGTCTACAATAAATCATAAAGGTCTGAAGAAATGTAAATTACTTAGGGATGGTATCATGGTGGTATTATCTCACTTAGACACTTATACCTATGATGGCAAGAATTCAAAAACAATTGGAAACCCTACTTATTTTTCCAGTCACAAACTAGCATGTTTACTCTTAAAAAAGCATTTGCTTATTTGAAAGGTTTTAATGAATGTAGGAAGACTGAGGGAAAGAAAATTATTTGAATATGATTTAATGGAAATATGATATCTTGATAAATCCTTGAAGATCATTTAAAGTGAATCAGATATTGACAGGCCTTGTTCATGCCTAACATGCCTAATTACATATATAAGTCTATATATAGTTCTAAGGAGAGAACTAGTTGGAGTTGATTTGATATAATAGGTACCATTAGGATATGATGAAATTATGTTCAATAATTTCATGATGTTATAACCCATAAAAGTGGAGTAAATGAGGTAAACATAGTCAACTAAGGTCATTAATACTAGTTAACCTACAAACCCTAAGCATAAACCAATGAGGATGTAGTAGGGTTGGGAAAGAGGTGTGACAAGATAATCATGGGAGTAGATTAAGGAGTAAATCACATACCTATTGAGGTCATTAGATACTCATTACCAAACTTAGGATACTACCTATAGGTATGTTTTCTCTATTAACCTCACTAGCACAACCTACTAACTCGTGAGGTTATCATATGCTCATATCTTTCATGAAAGGGTACATAGTGGCTCAATATTATAGGCCTAAGATGGTACCCATGTACAATGATGATTCATGGTA
Source organism: Torreya grandis (assembly GCA_037957365.1). NCBI lineage: Eukaryota > Viridiplantae > Streptophyta > Pinopsida > Cupressales > Taxaceae > Torreya > Torreya grandis. The sequence continues at coordinate 169,389 of JARHVA010005410.1, read as the reverse complement.
CTTGATTTTTCATCTAAATCCTGAGCATTATGAACAATCCTTAAGACCCTAAAATATTTTTAGGCTCCCTAAGAGTGTCAAAATGACTCGATTGAGGAAATGATGATATTAAAACACCAAAATGGATTGAATTAAATTTAAAATGAACTTAATTAGATTTAAAACTCCCATGATCATCACCCCATTAGTTAGTATATGCATGCATAAAATTATATGGAATGGGTTAAAAATAACTACTTTAGGCTATTTGGGAGGTCCATACATGGTGTCAAAATCTCAAAATTGACATGGAAGACCCTATAGAGGTACTAAAACTAAATTGAACATTTATTTGAGGTTTTGAATTTGTTGAAAGACTATAGGGACAAAATTTAGTCTCTAGATAGGGAGGCCTAATTGAGACTTAGTTATGATAGAAAATTAGTATAAAAGGACACTTCCACTCACTCTCTGGACCTAAAACATGTCATGGATATGTAAAGCCATACTAGGTCATACAAAATGCCTTCAATTTATTAGTGCAATCCTTACAACTTATATATAATGATGTTTGCATAATTTTAAGGTTATAAAGAGGGAGGCCTAATTAAAGTTTTTGGTGTTGAATGAGTTCTTAGGGTTGATTTCCGACTCTAAAATGAATTACTACATGTCTAATATGAGTTTAATAGGCCATATATGAATATATTATTCATTAAGGAAGATGAATTTAAATTTTGACACTTGTATGCAAGATTAACCTAAGGATATGAAGAGTCTTCTAGACAACTAGCAGTAGAATGAAGTAATGTGTTAAATAGAACCTAAAGAGAAAAGTTGAGAGGTGTCAATATTAGAGCAAAGGTGTAAATAAAAATGGCCTAAACATCAATAATGTTATTTTTCATTTATAAATTCAAAGTAATGTGTAGTTTTGAAGAACTAGTCAAGTGTCAAGCAACCATTCTAAATATTACACCTCTTAGAGAAAAAGAGCATCCTAAGAGGACCTAAATATGGAATTTAGTACCTATTTATATAGTTTCATAACTCTTCTCCTTTTTTTAACTCATGAGAAACTTTTCAACTCTCTCTCTCTCTCTATATATATATATAGAGAGAGAGAGTGAGAGAGAGAGAGAGATATTATATATATATATATATATATATATATATATATATATATATATATATTAAGCCTTAACTAGTTAAGTTGGCATCCTCCACCTAGGTATGCTAAATACCTATCCATTTTTATGCATTTGATTAATGAAATACATCTAGTTTTACCTCATTTTATGATTATACTTAATGTATGTGAATCAATAGTTGATCTTGCCAGGTGAATTGACTTGTCTTCCTTGGCATGATATCCTTTATAACACCTAGATGAAAATTGAAAGATTTTTTGTAGGTCATGTGAACTATATAACTATGGTGAAAGGGTTGAGTGAGATTTTCCATCATTTAGTGTCATTTAATACCTCTTGTTTAATCCCCATATCCTAATTAACCATCAAAACATTCACATTAAATTACTCATGTGAGAGATTTAGATTAGGAGCAGTGTATGTAAGGTCAATTTTCTTGAAATATAGGTTCACATGCAGTTGGTTGATAGAGATCAATTATTTGGTGTAAAACCCCCTTTATTTTCATGTCATCCTTGTCCATTTTCTTCACAAACTAATAATTTAGTAGAGCCTAATTAATACATCAAGGAGAGATAGACCTATAACCTAGATTTTTGACCCATATAAAGATCACCCATAACCTAGGGTCAATTACATCACATAGTTCAAGTTGAGAGGGCTTGGATCACCCTCTCATAGGGTACAATTTTGAGCTATAATAGTATGTAAGTAGATTTTTTCCAATAGTGAATAAATTTATTCGTAAGAGCTATGATTTATTTCATTAATTTATAATATGTTGATTGAGTTATAAATTATGAGGAAAATAATAAATTACTGATTGGAGAAAATAATGTGTAATTATTCTTATTTATTCATTAGTTTAGGATTTATTGTGAAATTCTTGAATTGTATTTTTTTAAATTATAATACTTATGAAAAATGGTGTTTATATGAAATTGGTAAATATTCTAATATTATGAAGATTGTTGGAACATAATTTATTAATAATATTGCCTTATTGGATAATGGACTTTCAGTTGTGTTGGAATTTATAAAGTGTGATAGAAGATATCAAGTTGTTATTATATTGCATGTAATTATTTCTAGTTGCTTATTTTTATTTAATTAAAATGTCATTAATAATAAATCTATATGAGAATTTCATGGAAATCTTGCATATGAATTAGCAAATTTTGTATTAATGACACTAAGGAAATGTTATTGTGAGAAGGTTCTCATAAATATATTTAGATTCATTAATACATTGAATAAATGAAATCCAATTGTGTGTGTGTGTGTGTGAATATGTTTTATCTATGAGATCATTAAACTATATGAAACATTTGGTCAAAGTAATGTTTATATTTAAATGTCATCATTGCATCTTTTTGATTAATATGCATGTATGCACAATGTTATGTTAGAATGAAATTCTTTATGATATGTTATATGTAGTTATAATATTATAAAACATGGGCTCTAGTTGAATTCTCAATACCTTGATTGTTATCATATACTCATCCATGAAAGGAGGTCCATTCCCTAGTTAGTCAATTGTGTAGGGCATCTATGGTCTGTGGTTGGTGTGGAAAAGCACTCTAATGATGATATCCCTCTCCTCAAGTAGTTAGTTGATAGAGATGTTTACTCATGATTACATTTCTTTATACATATGGTGAGGCTGTGGATACTCAATTACATGAAATTATTTATTTATTTATAATCACTCTAATGTAAAAAATTTGTATAATTTTACTTTTATAACTAGTAATTCCCTGCTCTTAGTGTATAAGTGTAGTAGTTAATTGAATTATTATTTATTAGATATAATTTTGCGATGAATTGAATTTATAATTATATTAAATGTGTTAATTTGATCATTATCTAAATTAATCATAATCAATTAATTTTACATGATGTATTTAGTTAAATATCAATTAACATATCTTAAATAGGAATAATCTAGATTAGATTATAAAAGTAAAATTAGAAAAAAATTAACATTTTTGAGTTAAACCTAGTGGGGTTATAACATTGTGGTATCAAACATGAGGATCAAAATCTAAGACTTAATGAGTCCAATAGTATATTCATATTCTCCTATTAATTAGAAAATAAAATGATGTGCAATAGACGTTGAGGTGAGGGTTCTTCAAGCACTAACCCTCCAATAGATCCAAACCAATTTACAACATATCAAGATACAAAGTTGGATCATATTCTTGCAATAATGTAAAAATTTAAGGATCAAATACAACCTTAGATTATGAAGTACATGGGCATGTTGACGAATTCAACTAGGAAGAACCTGAAGAGCATGATGTTCATCAAGAATATCTGTAAGAGCATAGGCATGATGACGTTCCATAATATGTGAGGGATCATGTAGCTATAAAACTTAAATGTGACATGAATAAAGTTAATCCTTATAATTTCGATGGAACTATATTAGGAGATGGTGTTGAAGCTTGGTTGATAGAAACAAAAAAGTACTTTGAGATCACTAACTACTAAAAAGTCACTAAGGTAGTTTGGGGAGCATATAAACTTGATGGAGTAGAAACCACATGGTGTAAAAATAAGATGATCGAGATGAACCTTAAATACACTACCACCAAATGGGAAATATTCATCATTTTATTCAAATCACAATGGTTGTCCTAGTTGTATTTTGACCCTAAGCTAATAGATTTTTAGAATCTAAATAAGGGATATATTTTGGTGAATGAATATTAGTATTAGTTCACTAAGATCCTAAAATATGTTCCTCAATATCAAGTAAAAAAATGTTTCACATTCAAAAGTTCATTATGGGATTAAAACCCTAAATTAGGTGTGAGGTAGATGTGCATGAGACATCTACAATGGATCTAGTCTTTCAGAAATCAATTAAGTATGAATCAAAACTAATGTCTCTTGCTTAGGTAAGAGAGAAGCTAAAAAATAAGTTTGGAGGTTCTAAACCCACTCTCAAGAAGAAGAAATAAAAGAGGAATAGAAATTCAAAAAATTAGTTCAATAATTAGAATGCTAAATTCCATAACTTTTTGATTAAAAATAAAGAGGAAGGTGGATTCAATCCTAGTTTTAAGTGGAACCAATAGTCAAAAAGGAAAGGTCTACTTGGAAGATGTTTCATCTATGGGGGTGATCACTATGCCAAGGAGTGTACTAAAATAAAGTTTGAAGGTAAAGCTAAGGGGACTATGCAATGATAAAACTTTCAATAGAGAATCCATGTGGATGTTAACAATCATCAAGATTATTTTTATGTCTCATCTATTGAGGTTATAGGTAATATTTTTGGTCAACCTATATCCATTTTGATTACCACTAGAGCAACAAAATGTTTTATTTTTCCATGAATGCTTTCTAGATTATTTAGGAAATCTGGTTCAATGGAAAATACATGGTCAATGCAATATGGGAATGAGCCAAAGTCAATGTTGATAGGTGATTAGTGGAATCTAAGATTGAATTGCCTAAATTCACCATAATTTTAGATCTTTATGTAGTACCACTAGGGTCATATAATGTAATAATAAGGGTAAATTGTCTTCTTAATCATAAATCTAAATTATATTTCTATCTTAAGAAGTTAGAATGCCAAGATGATTTTGGGAATCAAACTCAAATTAAAGGTACAAAAAGGGAGTTAAAACTTAGGCATATTTCCACAATTCAACTTAAGAAGGATCATAAGAAAGGATGCCAGACATTTATTATTAAAATAAATGAAATGGAGGAAATAAAGGAATCATCCATTGAGGATTACCCTTATATTAAGAATTTTTAGAGTGTGTTTGTAGAGGAATTATCAGGATTACCACCCAAGTAGAAGTTTGATTTATTGACTGGCATAATACTTGGTTCAGAACCACAATCAAAGGCACGTTATAAGATGAAAAATATAGATTTTTTTAGTTAAACATTAAAATATAGGAGTTGTTATCTAAACGGTTGATTCATCTAAGTGTGTCATAATGGGATGCACCATTAATGTTCATAAATATGAAGGATGGTACTCTTATCTTATGTATTAATTATAATATGTTGAATAAATTAAAAATAAATAACATGTATCCATTACCTTGCATTGATGATCTCTTTGAACAAATTCATGGGGAGACATTTTTATTTAAGATAGATCTCTAAGTGGGATATCACTAATTGAGTATTCAAGAAGAAGATATTCACAAAACAACATTCAAAACTTGGTATGGGCACTATCAATTTATAGTGTTGCCTGTTGAGTTAATAAATACTCTAGAGACATTAATTAATCTCATGAACATTGTGTTTAGGGATTATCTAGATCACTTTTTATTGTTTACTATGGATGATATCCTCATGTATTCTTAAAATGAGGAAGAACATCTATAACATATGGAGTTGGTTTATATTGTTTACAAAAGCATAAAATTTATGGTAAGTTAGACAAATGTGAAATTTTATAGAGGAAACTAAAATATTTGGGATACATTATCTTTGTAGATGGAATTTTAGTTGATCTAGTGAAGATATGAGTAGTAATGGAGAGGCCAACACCCAAAAATGTTCACAAGGTGAGATGTTTTATGGAACTAGTGAGGTATTATAAGAAATTTGTTCCAAATTTTTCAAAAAAAGATCACCCAGTTACCTCCCTTTAGTGGAATAATAAGAGTTTTGAACAAGTAAAAGAAAGCATTTTAGGATTTGAAAAGGATGATTATATTGACACCTATGCTAAGAGTTTCCAATCCTAATGATTACTTCTCAGTAATCACTAATGCATCTAGAGATGGTCTTGGAGGAATTCTTATGAAATATGGTTCAATTGTAACATATTATTCTAGGAATCTTAAACCATATGAGGTAAATTATGCCCTACATAATCTATAACTTGATACAATAGTGTATTCTTTATAAGTTTTGAGGCATTATATATTAGGGAAACCATTTGAGCTCAAGACTTATAACTTGTGGCTCAAATATATATTCACCAAATCAAACTTGAATGTTCATCAGAGATGATGGTTAGAAAACCTATCCAACTATGATTTTGATAATATCTACATCATGGGTAAGGAAAATAGAGTTGTTGGCACCCTAATTCATAGATGGTATATACCAACTTTGGCTATTATCAACAATACCTTTCATGACGAAGTTTTTAAACTATCCATTTAAGATGAATTATCTAAGAAAGTTAAGAAATATTTGTTATAATATGATCAAAACCTTAATTTTAAAGGATTCAAGATGGATAATGACAATTTGTTGAAGTATAATGATAGCATGCATGTACTTGATCGAGAGAATTTGAGAAGCATGGTGATAAATTAAATTCATAATGCCATTTATTTAGGTCAACCTAGAGTGACTAAACTCATGGCTAAACTAAGACCTATTTATTTATAAAAAGTAATTAAAAGGGATGTAATGTATTTTGTGTCTCATTATTTAGAGTATTAGTGTGTGAACGATGAACATGTGCATCTGATAATATTGTTGTATCCTCATGATATACTATAATAGAAGTGGAAAGTAATTAATATGTACTTTGTCCAAGGTTTGTCATTATCAAGGAATCGTCATGACATGATATTCGTGGTAGTTGAAAAACTAAGGTAACTCATTTCATACTAAGAAATTTGATTGATGATGCATAAATGATTGAGAAAAGATTTATGAAAGAGGTGTACCCATTACATGGGTTGCTAGATAAGATCATTTATGATTAAGATCTGAGGATGACATCTAGGTTTTGGTTGACTCTAAATTTAAATTTAGGCACACAACTAAATTTTAGTATTGCATATCATTTAGAAATGAATGGACAAACAAAGAGGGTAAACCAAGTTATAGAATATATTCTTTGAATGTATTGAATAAATCATAAATACAAGTGGGAAGAGTATCTTTTAGTGGTATCGTATGCATATAACAAATATTACCAATTAACTTTAAAGATGGCTCCATTTGAAGCATTGTATGGAAGGAGGTGTCAAACACCAATCATTTAGAACACTCGCTAAGACAATGTAGTATATGGTCTTGGAATCCTTATATAAATTGAAGAGTAGGTCAAGTCAACAAAAAAAATGTTCATCTAAGCTAATGATAGATATAAAAGCTATGCTAATATAAAATTCCCAACAAGATATTTATCTATTGGTGATAAAGTATTTATGAAGGTTAAGTCTCAAAAGACCCTGATTAAGTTTGGTAAATCATGTAATCTTTCTCTAGGTTATTTGGGACCCTTTGAGGTCTTGGAAGTAATAAATCATGTTGCAATATTTTTGCCTTGCCACTAGATCTATATCTCTTAAATAATGTTTTTCATGTGTCTTATCTTAAAAAGTATGTAGTTGATCCTTCTCATGTATTAGATTAAAATGTTTTACAGGTTCTACACCCTCGGGTGGTCAATGTAGAATCAATTAGAATAATTAATACTTATAAACTTAGTCTGTGTAATAGGGAAGTGTCACAATGCAAGGTCTAATGGGATAAATATTTTTAGGATAGTTTCACTTAGGAGGATTATGATGAGTTTTATAGGCTATTTCCACATTTATTTGTTTAGATCATTTACTATTGTTATTTGATTTGCTACTATTTGTTATTTTATTTCAAAATTATGGTTTGAAATAAGTTTCATCGAGATGATGACTAGTTTTAGGGGGAAGGATGTTACATCTCAATTAACTCACTAAACTTGATTTTATTATTAAATATATATTAATGGGGTTAATGTTATTTAATTTTTGTATATATTTTTTATGCTGATGTATGGAAATACATATAATTATTATTTTTTATGAATCATTACTTGATTGATTAGTTGTACATGACTTTCATACATATGTTGATTATGCTCATTTAGTATTATTATGCTTTTTTAGTATTTTTATTAATTTTCATTGATATGGGCTAACTACCATTTGCATTTTTGAGGTGGATGCAAGAAAAAATTAACTCTCCAAACATATATGGAGGGAGAGTATCATCAGGGAGGGTGATGCATATAAAAATATGGGAGGTGTAGATATTCAAAAAGGAACCTTGCACACACCACATAGTATGAATAAATGCATATTTACTTTAAGTTTAGTTATGTTTGATTAATTCATGCTTCATCATGTTGATTTGGTTTTCATCTATGTTTAGATGTTATTTGGTCTTAATTATAGTTTCTACTATTCTCTATGATTATAATGTTATTATCATTAAAAAATGTTTCACTTGTATATGTTCTTTAGATAACTTTACTTATTGTTGACTATATAACTTCATATAGTCATGTACCATCAAGCATTCAACTTAAGAGTATCATTAGAACACACACACACACACAAATGTCATGGATATTAATTGCATTGTAGATTATTTAATAAAATGATTTTATAATCAATATCTAACCTAAACCTATGTGAAAGTTACTAAGGTGGTACCTAGGGTGACATAGTTTTTATATATCTAAGGGTTAACTAGCTTAAATCTTTGATAATTTCATGATTAAAAGTTTGGATAGGTATTAGAGTTTTTATAGAATGGAATTATTATGTTTAATGAAATAATACGATTCCAACCCTAATTTTGGAGTCATCATTTGGATTTATTTACTGTTTAAACCATGAAACTTAAAATGGAAAGGGTTTAATTATGATTTGGAGGAAATATCGAGATGATTGTGTTTTTTGGTAGTTGAGCTATGAGTTGTTGGAAGCATGCTAAAAACTTTTGGTGTGATGGCAAGTCATTCTTGGGGAAATAATTATGGATAATGGTTTGCCATGTAATTATGGGTTGTTTTTATGTCATGTAGATGACTATGAAAATAATAGAATATATATTTTTTAAAAAAATCTATAGATGTTAGGGTAAATATAGGAAAACCAAAGTAAATAAACAGAATTTTGTTTTAGACCAAAGGATAAAATCTACTTTAGTGGGACTAATAGGTAGGGTTTGCTCTTTGGTTCACTCTAAAATTGTGTATTCATGTTATACAACTTGTAGATGAAATATTTATGGGGTTTTCAAAATTATTATTTTATAATTTAAAACCCTTAGGAGAATCAAGGATTCGACCCTATGGGAGGAGGAATTCCCCCTACAAGATTGAATCAATGATTCAAAAAGAGAATAACATGGGTATAAAAGGTTAGGGTAACTTTTGAATATGAAATATATGTGTGATTTATTTACATGGATGAGTGTGGATTTGTATGGTTTATTTACCTGGTAATGTGTAATTATGTGTGTTATTAAAATGGATAAATTTTAATAAAATGGCTTAGAAACATTGTTTTGATTGGGGTTTGAAACTAGGTTTTCTAATGCTCAATAGATGATTTTGTCTTCCTTAGTTCATTTATAAATGGAAATGAATATGATAAAATTTAGATATATAACTTAGGATATTATTTAAAATTTGGGTTACATTAGATTTTGGTAAATAAACTAGGTTTAATTAGATATTGTTTGGATGTGTTTCATTCAATTCAATTAGTATTGGTTGTGTATAACTACTTTGTAATCACTTGTATATGAATGTTTTTATGGGACAACTAGAATTTCTTATCCAACTTAGCTTAGAATATTTATTCATTTTTTTATGATTCAACTGTGTATAAATGATTGTGTTGACTGTGTATAAAATATTATGGTTGACTATGTGTAAATTTTAGTTGTTACCATACTACAGGATTTATTTCATTTTGTATGGGATATATACGAATGTTATATTGATTTAGGATCATGGGTTTGATATAGATATTAAGTTTAATTTAACATAAGTTTTATTTATTTTGTATGAAATGATTGGATTATTATTTATGATAATTTCTTTGAATAAAATTATTATTAATATATATATTGAGTAACATAAATATCTATTCAATGGATTGACTAAGTAGTATAAAATTATTCTACATCACATCATCATAAGAACATATACATAGACAATTATGAAGATAGAGAAATACATTATTAGTTGAATTTTTTTATTTTATCTACTATGTGTAATATGGTTAGATGAATGTTTTAATGATGTTGTCAGGTAGTGTTAGATGTACAGTCCAGTCTGAGTTTAGACAATTGTAAAATGGTTGAAGTTAAACTATTTTGAGGACTTTTATATTTAATTTATGGGTTAAACTTGTGTATAATGATTTAAATAAGTCAATGTGCCTTATGGTACATAAAAAAAATTCATATTTTTTTTGTGTTTAAATACATTTAATTGGGGTTTAAGTGTTATGTGGTGTTATTGAGATTTATATTTTAGTATTAAAATTGAGTTTAAGTTTATTAAGTAGGATTTTAGGATATGTGAATTGATTTGAAATGTGTGTGTGTGTGTGTGTGTGTGTGTGTGTGTGTGTGTGTGTGTGTGTGTGTGTGTGTGTGTGTGTGTGTGTGTGAATATGATTGATCTATGATATCATTAAACTATATGAAAAATTTGGTGAAAGTAATGTTTATATTTAAACATTACCATTTTACCTATTTGATTAATATGGATGTAATGCACAATGTCATGTTAGAATGGAACTCTCTATTATATGTGGCATGTAGTTAAAATCTTATAACACACAAGTTCTAGTTGACTTCTTGATATATGCACCATTATCATCTACTCATCCATGAAGGGAGATCCATTCCCTATTTGGGAAATTTTGTAAGGGATTTATGGTCTATGGTTGGTGTGTAAAATCACTATGATGATGTTATCCCTCTCCTTCAGTAGTCAGTCGATAGATACTTTTAATCGTGATTACATTTTTATATACATATGGAATGTTTTTGGATACTTGTTAGTTTCTTAGAATAATGTATTTATTTAAATTCATTATAATGTAAAAAAAATTTAGTATTTTACTTTGATAATCAGTAGTTGGATGCTCTCATTGTATAGTATTATTGTATAAACTTTCAATAATTGGCTGAGTTATTATTCAGTAGATATACTTTTGTGATGGATTGAATTTTTAATTATGTTAAATGTGTAAATTTGATAGTTATCTAAATGAATCATAATCAATTAATTATAAAAGATGTATTTAATTAAATTTAGATCAATTAAACTATCTTAAATAATAACAATACGGATTTAATTATTAAAGTAAAATTATAAAAAAAATTACCATTTTTGAGTAAAATCCAGTGGGGTTCTCACATTTTTTATGGATCCAATTGTAAGATAGGTGTGGAGGTAGATATTATATTTTACACCCTTGAGGGTGAATAAATTCCATTATCTTATAGGTTATGCTTCTCTTGTACCAATAATATAGTAGAATACGAGGCTTTGATAATTTTATTATCAATAACACAGAAAAAATATTTCAAAGATATTCAAGTCTTTGGTGACTTTCATTTAGTTGTTAATCAATTTACACATCATTAACAAACCAAAGAGGATAATTTATGTCCATATAATTAGATTATGGATAAATTAAAACAAACATTTGATATGTTCTTTATTAACAATACTCCATTTAAAGATAACTATATTGTAGATTCAATGGCTAGTGTTCCATCCTAAATGGATTTTGAAATCAGAAATAATCAAATAAAATTTACCATATGATAGTTAATAAATACTTAAATTTATATAGATAATATCAACACCTTAAAAATTATCTCCATTACTCATAACACTAAAAATATATAATGGTACACTGATATCTATAATTTTATATACTAGGCTTAAATACCATATTAATTTAAATGGAATGATAAATAGAAATTAAAACTAGATGCAATCAATTATGTTGTTATTGGAAGAGATTTATTAAAAAGAGGCTTTGTTTGGAAATTACTTTTATGTTCAAACAAATATGAAGATTGAATTGTAATCTTATAAATACATGACAATGAGTGTGGTGGGAATTTTAGTGGCAAGGCCATATCCCACAAATTGTTATGCCATGGTCATTATTGGCCTACCATGGAAAAATAATGTATTTAACATGCCAAATTATGTTTATAATGTCATAAATATATCAATTTAAATAATTCATCATCTCACAAGTTATATCTATTTTTCTAACCATGGCATTTCTCCTTATGGGGGTTTGATTTTATTAGAAAGATAAATCCTATGTCCATAAGAGGACACAAATTTATCATCAGAGGTAAAAATACTTTACAAAATGGTGGAGGCAATCCCACTTGAGTTCACCATAGTGGATGACATATGTAGGTTTTTAGTGACCAACATTATTTCTTATTTTATAGTACCTTTATTTATTATTATCAACAATGGATATTAATTTAAAAATAAAATGTTAAAATTATTATGCAATAAATAGAGAATCAAACATAAATTGTCTACACCTTATTATCCACAAGATAATGGATAGGCAAAAGCAACAAAGAAAACTATTAGCAAAATACTTGGAAAGATAGTTAAATATCATAATATATATTGGCATAAAAAAAATTGTATGAGTTATGGGAATATTATATTACTATTTGCACACCTACTTAGAATACACCTTATTATTTAGTTTAAGGTATATAATTAGTTTTATTGATTGAGTTTGAAATATATTTTTGCATGTTTCTCTCAAATATATTACAAAAGATAATGAATACCATGAAAAGAGATTACATCAATTATAAAAAATAAGTGAAAAATGCACATATTTTGTCGAACACTTACAAATTTATCAATATCATGTTATGTGGGAATATAATAAAAAGGTTAAGCCACATGAGTTATTTTTTGGTGACCTGGTATGTAATAAAAATAAAAATAACACTAAATCAAAGAAGGAAAAGAAAGGAAATATCAAACCACATTGATTGGGACCATTTACATTTAATAGATAAATTAAGAAAAGGGATATACCACCTAGCTACACTTGAAGGGGAAGTTTTCAAAAACCCAATGAACATAATTCATTTTCATAAATACCTTGATTGATATCTATTTTGAATATTCCAAAAAAATAAAAATTACAAAATATTTTTAACCTTTACAAGTTTCATTACCTCCTTGACATCTATATTTTTAGTTCTAATTATATAGGCATACCCAAGCACATGACCTATGCACTTTTGGATGTTGGGCCTCCCCTCTACACATGTCATATGGACATTGGGGGAATCCTCTTTTTTAATCATGATACACCAATGTTACATTATCCTATGATAATTTTCCATTATAATTTTTGAGCTTATATACTTAATCATGCATTTATTCATGCTTATATATCTTATAGTGTACTTGATATGCCATATTATAAATATTTTTTTACTAAAACATATATCAAGGGACTAGTATGATGTTTTTATGCTAGTTACTTATGTTCCATGCTTTCTATTTATTGACTTCCTTGAGTGTTTTTCCTTACATTGTATTACTTGTTTGATTTTTTAAATTTTCCCCATTGATTATGCCCCCCATTCCTATGTTTGCCTATTGTGATATTTTCATATGTCATATTAATTATATTTTTACATTTAAATATTTCATTTAGCACTTTATGGAAAAGTGACTAAGTCATGTACCTTTGATTGTGTATAATTTAAACATGCCCCTTGTTTGAGGTCTCTTTATACCAATATTTTTTGATTTGATTTTGAGTGTTTCTATGCGTGTGGTTAATTGATTATTGAGCTTGTATTTTTACTATCTAGGCATTTTCATGATTCACATCATGTATCCTAGGATTTGATGTGATCACATACTATTTACCTCATTGTTATATATAATTAGACATGATACTCCTATATTTTATATTATACATTTATAAATTATACAAATATCTTATCATTTTGAGGTAAGGTAACCACCGATTTCTACTTCTTCTTACCTTGAGAAGGGGGACATATCAATGGGGCAATGTCATAGAGGTATGGCTTCCACTCTTTCATAGTTTATTATTTCAACGGGGGCAAGCCAAAAATGCATCACTTACACACTTATTTATTACTTAGTATTTTCAAATTATAGTTGGATAATTTTATGGAAACATGTTCTCAACACCTATATCAATTATCATTTTCAAATTTTAGTGAGGGAATGCCAGGGTAACATGTCTTCCACACTTGCATAGTTTATGAATTGATCAAAATTACATAGTTATATGATTCAAATACACACTTTTGGTAGAATTTTATACATTGGTGCCATTTTTTACATAGGTTTCATATTGACACATATATGAGGTGAATATGCCATGAAAAATATTACCTTAAATTACAAAATCAAATCAGCTTTCAGATTTTAAATACTTCTAAAAAGTTTATTATACACCATGATAGACTATAAATTAACCAATATAATATAGTATGTGGTTAATCATTGTCAAGGTTGAGGTTATTACATAACTCAATCTTCACAATTTTATAAGATAGAGTGATCAAATCATCTACCTGCACCAAATTTATACCGTGAGTTAACTTGGATCACTCACGCTCACCAAGTTGGCAACTGACATTTTCTCCAAGCTTGGGGAAAGTTTCACTCCAATATTTATATATATTTTCATTTTTAGGTTTTAATATTGCCTTAATATCATCTCTAAAGCTTCCAAATGAATCATCTCTTCAAATCAAATTACCAAAAGTCAATATGGTTACATCAATACATAGGTGTACTCCTATCCTTGTTCTCTTTCCTTTCAAGCATTTAAAATTATTTCAATTCCAAATTATATGAACTGATTATATACTTAACATGTTCTTGGTTATAGGACAGTCACTTTCAAATAACTCAAGTGGGGATTCACATAAAGACAAGGTTTGTATAACATGCCCATGTATGCATTCTTTTTCCTTTAGACTAGCAATTTCATTACTAGATTAAAGGGGGGAAATGTAGACACTAAATTTGAATTATATAGAATCTCAGTCATGTATACTTGGTAAGTATTTTTCATGGTTATACCATTTAGTTTTAATACTTTCCTACTAATTAAAGTCTTACATCTATCATCTCTCATGCTTCTTAGTTATATCATAGTACAACCATTATTACTTTGATGGCCAATCTTTTTGTACTACTCAAAATGCTATAAAGCTTCTTATTAGCATCCTCTACAAGTTTTAGACCTGTACCTATTTTCTAACTACCTTGACACTTTTATCCCAACTATACATGATTTGTATCTCCTATATGGTTGATATTTATTCTATTTCACTTTACTACATAGGGCACACACCTCTCACCAAATATTATACACTCCTTGCATGAATTTTTCTCATAGTCATATATAGAAGTGATGTTACATATCATATACTTATGCACACTAGCCCCTACACACCCAATAAAGCACACTCATTAATGCACACTTTACAACTTGCATTCACATGTGTTGCATAGTCCTACACTAACCCCATAAATATTTTTACCCTTAATTATTGTAGTTTAGTGTACTTTGTAGTTCCATTACATAAATCATAGTATCGTGCACTGCATAAGTTACACACCAGTTCACTAACTTTTTCACTCTTTGTAATTAAACATCCCACATTATAGTGTAAATCCCCATGTGGCTACCAAATCTTGAATTCCATAGAATATCCACATGTCTTCCTTCCTTGGACACATGATTTAAAGGGTTCACCAACCATCATCCATCTTAGAAGATGAATTGACATAACCATATTCTTGGTAACTAACAAAGGTCATAAGCACTCTTATATTCCAACTATATAAGTATGTAACATAAACATTTAACTAATGGTCAATGCTCCACATAGATATAATGATCCACTATCTACTATGTAAAACATGCACTATAGCACATTGTACCAATTTTACCTATTCTCTATTAATGAATAGATGTTACATTTCCTATAAATAAGACTTCCACTTCATTGAATGCATTTAATTATTTATTTATAAATTAGGTTTTCCCATTCACTCTATAAGACTAAAACTTATTTCTCCCCTACATGATTGGTCTTAGCCCCATGGTGTAGATCATTGGTATTATATTTTAAAATCTCTATTCCTTTTTATGCCTACAAATATGTGTGTGCAACTTGAAAAAGAAGGTTTATCAACTATTTTTATTTCAAAATATATAGAAAAATGTCATAGTAAAATTAAGATGGTTGATGCACAAAACCAACTTGAGGTAGCCATTCAAGTGAAAATCTCATAACTGATGAACTAGAGGCACAACATACCAAACATTTTGATCACTTCCCTGTAGTGATGGTACATATCAATCTGATGCCTTCTACCACACCTCCATAGTTTACTCAACAACAATTTTATAAACAAACCACATTAAAAGTTAAATTCAATCTCAACATCCCTTTTTTCAAAGGAAATATTGATGAAAAATCATTGTGTACTTGGATTAGAAAACTTTAGGAATACTTTTCAATCAATTCTTTCATTGATACTAAGAAGTTCACCTTTGCAGTATTGATTATGTCCATACTGGTCATTCACTAGTGGGAGAGATTCAATATGTTATGCACAAGAATGTGTTTTAATTAAATCTTAAAAGGCTTTTGTTTATGTGTTGAAGGAGAAACACTACCCTTTGTTTGAATTTAAATATGAATACATCATGTTATAATAGCTATGCTAGTGTAAATATTAGTATATGGAAGACTACACCAATATTTTTCATGACTACTCTATGCACTTGCATGAGAACTTGAGTGAATAACATAAGGTGTTGAAGCACATCAATAGACTCTCATATTATATCCATGCAAATATGGACTTATTAATTTTTGACACTTTGGGGTAAGCATATCCCAAAACTAAAAACAGTGAATCAAAGGAAAAGATAAAGCAATGTGTCACCTCTTCATCCAATGCAATGTGCAAGGCTTAGCCTTTCCATAAATATGCATCAAAATATTTTACATAGAAGAAAAAAAAACACTTATCACAAAGGAGAAAAACCCCAAAATAGTACTCAACTCTCAAAGGCTCTAATATCTAATTTAGAAAAACATAATAAGAAGAATTTTAGTTATATGTGGTGCCATAACTGTCACTCATCCACTGATGATGATTCTAAATATCACACACAACAATTACTATTCTCACAATCTACATCAAGACCCACACCAAGGGATGACACTAATCTAAATTCTTATTTTATAATCACTAGCACCATTGTGATTGACATGTCTAAAGAGCACAAATGTCTCTTCCACACCAAGTTATGGGTGAAGGGTCAACCTCTCCACATCATTATTGATAGTGGTAGCTATAAGAACATCATCATACAATCTATAACTCAACTCCCTTATCTTACCACTAATGTACATCCAAAGCCATGCTCTTTAGGGTGAATATAGTAGGGGAAAGATATATGAGTCTAATGATAATTCATTTTTCAATAAAAATTTAAACCTATGGAGGATAATGACACTTGTCTTTCCCAAACAATGACATCTTACTTGGAATAACATAATCGTATGAATATGAAGCTAGATATCAAGACAAGCCATAACACTAGACTATTTTCATATAAGATCAATTATAAAACCACTTTGAGTTAGTTACCACAACTAAAATCATCTTGGTCTTTTGCAAACAATGTCATATCTCATCTCATACATGAATAGGTTTGTGTTACTCATGGTCTACCTTGATACACCTATGAATTCAAAACTAAAACACACCTTGGTAGTGCACAATAATTATACATATATGTAGAAATATAATCTCAATAAGTTACTAGAGTAGAGTGTCTAAGTCTTCACAAAACTTGAAGGTCTTCTAAGGTGTTATATAAAAGAGGGGATCTAGGGACCAAATCGATGTACATATTATTAGTATAAACCACTTTAGTTATTAAAGTCATAGAACAAAATATAAAATGTGTACCACATGAAATGGATGAATTACCTATATAAGTTCCATCTTTTGATCAATCACAAGAAAGGGAAGGATGATAAGGCTTCATATTACCTTAGTTGACTACTAGTTCACACACTCATTATAGTGTTATATAGGTGCATCCATAATTTCATAGACTGGGTTCCTCTCTTCCCAATTGATCTAGACTTTGGAAAATTATACTATTGTCATGCATGATACACAATCTTAGGAGCTTCACTTGTCTAACTAGATTCTATACAAGCTCTAACTTTTTAGCACACCTTGGTAACAAATCATCTTAGAGGTGCACTATGCTAAGACCTCAATACACTATGGCATGACCAAGACTATAGTTATAATAGTCATATTTATACTAGATACACATACACATAAACTTAGAGCACCACATTAAGTCTTGCATTCCTTGTTGCATCACTAGTCCCATGAATAGGAACTTTGGACTTTACACACATCTATTAGTTCCATCTAGACCATGAGAATTTATTAACATGGTTTTTATGATTGTATTTCTTGTAATGAGATGACAACATGTTGCTATGTTTACTTTTGTTGATGCTTAACCACCCCTATTACCAGAATGGGACCCTCTCATTTTAAGTTTTCAGAAATGTCTAAGAAGATAGGCTTGCTAAGTCATTTAAGTGTATATAAAATTGGTTTAATACTTCCTAACAATTTTTATTAATCATTAATCTTGAAATATATATTAGAATTTAGAAATACATGAATTATTTCAAGTCTTTGTTAGGTTTTTATACAAACAATGAATTATTAAACTTTAAGGCTTTGTAATGTGTAGATAGGACTTCATTAAAAGAAGTTTAACCTAGTTCTCTAGACAATATGAGAGCCATGAGTTTACCTAAACCTACCAGACTAACCTCATATTTTAAAAAATCATTTACTTATGCAGTTGTGCTCTAAACTTATTTAAAATTACTCATGATAGGCACTTGACATTTCTAGGAGTCTAACTTAAGTTATCACATGAATTCATAGGATGAAAACTATAAAATCATTTCTAAGATATCACTCACTCTTCAACCTACCATGTGTCACCATGGCACTCATCTAAGGCATAATTATTTGTTATCATAACTTCAAGCTGCAATATTAGTTGAAATAAATGAGCTATATGAATGACACATGGAATGAATCTATTAATATTTTGAAAAATGTTTCACCATATCAATATATCATGAAGGAAATAGCCTTTGGAATTCAAATCCATAGGCAATGTGTTAAGATCTTAGATCCTCTAATCAAGTTTATCCAAATCTGAGCCACCACACATCTCATTATGATCCAATAATTCATAAGATGATGTTGCATATCCAAAGTGTAACTCAAGAAATATTTATAATTACCATGTGTTTCTTTTAGATTCATATGATATTAACATGTGGATACACTTGAGTCATTTGATACAAGGTTTATGAGATCTCATCAAGTGAACATGTGGAAGCAACTAAACCATCAAATTAAATCTTGATGGTGTACAACTATCCAAGGCCCCTTCCAAGAGTGATAAGTGGTATAATAATGAATATAAGTTTGTGATAACAACACATATCCATCCAATAACACTTGTTATGCATGTGCTACTTTTATCTAAATATCTATATAACACCTCTAAAGGCTGACTAAAATAACATGTGTCATAAATGGACCTATGAGATGATGTTGCATGTCATCCCATATAAATCTACATTAGAGATAAAAATATTACCCCAAGACCAACATGTGGCTCCACTTTAACCACATTTTTAACATAAAGTTATCGATAGCCATCTAGATGCCTTTCGAATGTGACACATTTCCAACCAAAGTTGAGATTGCCTATGAGACATCTACCTAGAAAAGAAATTTTGATTACATGTAAAATTAACACATGGAACTCCCAAAACCAACCAATACTAAAGGTCCCCACCCAAGATCTTGTCATGAATCAAAGGATGCCACATGATATAGTATAAATAAGTCACCACACAAAGTTTCATTTTGAGAGCCCATAACCAATCTAGAGGTGCCACATTTCCATATTTTAGCTAAGTGACTTAGTCATCTTCAGGCCCCATAAGTACCTAGATAGATCTGATGTTTCATGACACATATTAAAAGGTATAAACCTTTAAGATTTAAATCTAAAATTGATGGTGAATCAAAGGTAAATCGGTGCTAAATTTGAATGCAAAGGCGATAAACTTGCCATTAATATGACACAAACTAGGATTTCCATCAATGTTTCATTAATAAAAGTAACCTTCAAAAGGATACTTGACTCAAATATTATTTCATAAATTTTCACTATAATCCCTTAGTGTTTTTCCTCTATGTTATCTATGTTCTCAAGTCAACCAAGCTCAAGCTCTTCATAGATTGCACCTAGGTCACCATTTTTGAAACTCTAAAGTTATAAAAAAAATATGAAATGACATCAATAGATACCCAAAATATTAAAAAAATGACATGAGAAAGATCCTTTTCTCATAGTAATGGAATCATATATGGATATGATTACTTATTACAATTTGGAAATTTAGTCATTCTTAAAGACATAGAGTTCATCCCTAAGACCTTAGACATGGGGGGACATGCATTATAATAGAATATAATACAATATTTAAGGAGAATGGGATATTGATGATTATGATACCATTCCCTAAATTATTTAACTCACTTTTTATATCCTTACAATCCAATCTATTAACTTTTACAAAGCTATAGCAAAACTAGAGGTCATGTTGTGCATTAACCTAGTATACGACACCTTTAACAATGGAAAAATATGAGGATGGATTACCCAAATGCATGAAACAATGGATTCTCATTTCCTTAATTATAGGTCCAAGTTTTGAAAAATAATATGGCCTACCCTTTCCTAACTAGACTACAACCAAAACATCATCAATAATTGGTACAAGGTGCAATAACTAGAGATAGTCTTAGCTTCATGGGTAATTAACCCAATTAAAATGGTATTCATGGATGAATAAGGGAATGTTCCCATCCACCAATTCAAAAATGAGTTAAGGATTGGCCTCACCCTACTAAATAGATTATTAAATAATGCACACATTAGATATGAGGATATAAGGGCTATCCCATTATTATAAATAATTATGGAAGATCAACATATCCCCTCACTTGGGGATATCATTAGTATCAACTTGATTTAATCTATGTAAGACACATATATAAATTGAGTTCCATTATATATGATTAGTTATTTGTTGGATGTTATTTTTTCAACTTCACAATTAGGGCCAAACACATAGACTCCGTGAGATGAAGTTGTGCCCCAAACATACTATGTAATACACATTCACCACATTAAACACCACATTAAGATAATTGCATAATATTTCTACCCTCTTATTCATAATTCAATCACCAAATGTGAAATGGAAAGGGTGCCATAAAAAAATAGGTAGCATTTAGGAGATATAGGTAGCTTCTACCTCTACCTTGATTGTAAAGTCATCCAAGTGGAAGGGTTAATGGTATCTCCCATTAGGCTACCAAGATATGTGACAACAAAGTTAATAGTGGAAAATATAGCCTAACAAATACTCTATGGGGTTGGTGGGATCTTTAAGAGGAAGAAAAAGAAACCTCACCACAAGGATCCTTATGATCTGGGGAGAGCCAAGGTAAAGCAATTGTAAAATATAATAGTGGTAGTGGGCCATATGGACTCATACCCATTGCCCAAGATGAATTTAAATTATGGGATCCAAATTAAGTCATTTTCAAGCACCTCCTTATGTTTAAAATTGATTTATTTATGGAATATATGTCTATTCAAGGAAGAGGTTTTTTAGGGATACCATGAGGGAAGTAATCCCACATCCATAAACTTCCCAATTTTCCCTTATATGTAATACACCATTGCCTTCCTAGTTGTTAGTTCATTTACAATTACCCTTTATTTTGCTACTACTCACTCTCTCATGTTTACATCCTCCACCACTACTTCCTTTAGGGGAACCATTCCCTAATTCATCTCCCATGCCACTACCAACTTTACACCTCTTCCAAGCTCCCAAATCATTAGTGTTCACTAACCTATATGTTCTTCCCCTTCCCAAGAAACTACAACTAGTGCATCACCTACTCTTGGCTCCATTTCACCCACCAATTGACTGAAACCCATTCTGAAGTCATTCACCTAACAATAATAAATCCACCTCATTATAGTAGCCAAAATGATTGGAAATTTAACACTACCCTCATTTTTACTAAACATAGGCCCTACTGAGTCCTTATTTGATCCACTTGGTCAATTAGACCTAACTAATTTATATATCTCAATTATATGCCTAGATTCTTCTTCTTCTGAGGTACTCCCATTGTAACCATCTCTCACTCAACCAATAACTATAACAAACCCAATTTGGGTAAGGTACATGATGTAGATAATAATATAAGGGACACCATAGGTAGTCCAAGCTATAACCCAATTTGGCATGAGGTTTGATGCAACCACTAGAACCATGAAGAGAGTGGTAAGGAGATAAGTGGAACAACCTCAAATGAGCTCAGCTATAATAAATGAAAGTGAAGATCCACTCTTCACTTTGACTAATAAGAGGAAGGATGCCCCTAGAGAGGTATAATAGTATGTAGAGGATCCTATATCATTAGTGTAATCACAAGCACAATTAGAGTTAACTATTATCTTTATGAAGGGGATGTAGTAGAAATTAAATAGGTTGAAAGAGCAAACACTGCCCACTATACTAGAGGGCATTTTGATTTACATTATCAATATTATATTTAATGTCCTTAAATTATACAAAGTTATGAAGAAAAGGTAGCAGGATGGGATAAAGAAAGCCAAAGGGGTCATTAAACTTGACCAAATTATTTCCCTCCATGACACCAAGTTCACAAACTTGGTGAGAGTCACAATAAGCAATATGTTTCTTGACCAAAAGGTGTTGCCTCTTGAAGACATTGTTACTGTATAGACCATCTTCATGAATAGGAGGAGGATTTTGAAGACATGGTTAGATCATATCATGTATGAAAATACATCCTTTGATAAAATATTATTTAAGATAGCCCACTTAATGAAGAACACCATGATCACTAGAGTAACAAAGGCTAATGGCTCCTTCATGGATGATCAAGAGTTTAGAGAATAGATAAAGGTATTTATTTCATAATTTTAACAAGATGTAGCTAGTGCCAAGATAGATGTCAAGGTGATAAACATTTTAGCATTATCCAATCATAAGTTACATAAGGTAGAATCAATTGAAGAGGTATTTAGGCCAATAATCATAGAGCACAATAAGAAAATCTAGGACATTCGTGATTTATTTATGCCCATGATCCTAGATTTTTCTTAGATAGATAAAGAATAATATGCATGTGTTGAAGTATGGACTAAGGAGGAGATTGAGAATAAGTATAGGTAGTAATAAAAATAGTATCAATCAAACTAACAACTAGGTTCAAGCTTATAAAGGATATTCTATTATGTTTTGTAGATTCAAATATGGAATATTCTGCTATAATGTAGCAGTTTAATCCACTTGGTTATATTTTGGCACCATTTATGGGCTCACTTAAATTTGTATTAGACATTTTGAGAATGTAAATAGGGGTCTTCCCCTCATTTTTAAATAAGAAATAGTTATTTGTAAGACGTAATACAAGAGAGCCAAAGAATTCAAAAGTTTATCTATAGTTCTTATTTATTTATTTTTGTAATTGTAATTCCTCATGTTTTTATATGTATGATTATTTCATTTCCACAAATTGATTTGGAAATTATATTTTATACATGCATTTATTAGCTTGAGCTTAATGCTAGGCTGACTAATCTTTTAAAGTACTTTTTATATTTTCATCTCATTTTTTACTAGATGTGCTTATCCAATTTACTATGAAGTGAGTTATCTTTGTGTAATATATATTGTTATAAATATGAATTTTACTTCCTTATAATATTCAACTACATTTATTTATTTTTGAGGATTACGCTAGGGTTGGTAAGTGTTAGTTTCATGTGTTCTTGACTTTGAAGTTAGAATAATTGTCATATTTAATCATAATAAGCACAATCTCTTTTTTTCACTACCATATTCACTCCTAGATCTACCCATGAACCACCATTGGTTAGATCATGTTGTAAATATCCACTGTTTGTTTGTATTTTGGGAATAAATTAGAAAATATTAGTATAATTCATATATACTAGCAAGAAAAGTGTCACTATGTAAACATTTATTGTCCCTACATAAAGGCCTACTTGTAGACTTTCAAAGTGGTAACCATATACATATATATAAAATTTGTGTTATTCCTAATAATAGTTGTATAAACAACTCAAGCCCTAAGTCATTATAGGATTTTAAATTTAGTTTCTTACTTTCTCCTATATTCTCTAGTGACATAGGTATCAAAATTACTGCATCAACATGAATGGAAAAGATGGTGCTAAAAATATGGCCTTATACAATTTACTTTCTTATATAGTGATTACTTGTATATATGATCACTCCATAAAACATCGTGTTATAAGGAGGGCCTATGCAACTATTTTTTTAAGTCTTTATGGAATTAGAGTTTACTTCATTATATACAATCTTAATTATTTCAAAGTATGCATATATTGTTAAAAAAACACTAAGGATCTACATTTACATGAATTTTTTCATCCTTTGCATGGATTTTTGTATTTTTTGAAAGATTTCATCAAAATTAGTGTTCATTTGAGAAAATTTGGTAAAATATTTAGGATTTTTTCTTAAATTCATGCAAAGATAGGTGAAATACTTCATTATTCACACATATTAAGGTGTTATTTTGATCATCTTTGTATGGTTTTGGTATAAATTTTGTAAATAAATTAAGTATTTGTGCAAAGATCATTCTCAAAAACATTGTTGTTACTCAATCTAGTTGTTTAAGATCTTAATTTATCTATTTAATTTGGGTTTAAATGAACATTTATATATCTTTGTGATGAAACATTATAACACTAAAATACTTTTTGGTTGTTAAATAAGGCATAAAATCAATTTGATTTGTTGGTTTAGCATTGATCTTTGTAGGTTTTGTATGCAAGGCTAATAATATTTGTGTAGGCTATAGGGAATTTGTGGTTTCTAAGTTTGATTCCTCAAAGATCAAGGTAAATATACTTGATCTAAACTTATTTTGTAAAAGATCAATTGATATTTATAATATTTGTCATCTATGGAGGCTATATTTGAGATCTTTTGTTCTTAAAACCTATTTTACATCTTGGAGTTCCCTGGCATTAGAACTAGATCCTAATCTTAACCTAGGACTACTTTTGCATCTCTAGATACCCATAAAAAGGCTAGACTAGATAAAAGAAGGCATAGAAATTCTAGGACCCAACCAAATTCTTCATTTAACTAGAACTTACCACCCATCATTTTAGTCATGGCATGGTTATTGGTTCATCCATTAACATCCTTGGACCCATGTATGATTTTCCAAGAAATTCAAATAAGTGTTTACCTCTCTTTACCCCCACAAGTAGAGTTATAGATGAAGAGAATATTAAGTCCTTTAAGTCATCTTTAAGGCTCTTCAATGTGATCCATGAGGACATGGCTTGTCATTTCTTTCCTTTCACATTTTGATAGACCGCTTATGTTTGGTTCTTTAACCTACCTGAAGATTCCATTGTTGGGTGGAATCAATTTAATGGCACCTTTATTGCATAATTTGGTAAGGTAGTTAGCTTGAGAGTCATGTACCAATAGTTTACCACCATAAAAAGTGGCCTAAAGGAGCCTTTTAGAACATTTAATGCTAGGTTCTAAAAGATATACACCCTAACATCCCCACCATATAAGCTTATAGATGAGTTAGCTTTGGAAATATACAAGAATTTTTTAGACCCAATGATAGTTGTCTTCTTAAGGAGATCCCAAAATGTTGACACATTACCTTTGGCCTATGTTGAGGCTATTCATGTTGATGAGTAAATCCACCCATAGGGGAACCCTACCTTTGCCATACCAAACTTTAATCCAAATCTATCTTCTCTAAATGTCATATCCAATATAAACCAAAATCACCCTACATTGAACTAATTATTGATTATCAACGAATTACCTCTAAGCTTTGCAATACCCAACTAATATCTAGGTTTGTTTAACCAAGTAAATGTTGGATATCATCCCTAAAATAAAAAAAACTATGGTGTTTGTGGGCAACATGAATGTCCAAGCTACCACCCAAAATAAGAACCCAAAACCTCTAAAGGGAGAGTTAGACTCAATCTAAAGGATTGTCCAAAAACTAGCCAATAATTTCTTAGATCTCAAGAAATAGATGGGTAACACTACTCATAGTTCTAACAAGAATTATAAATTCAAAAGATACAATAGACCTTTCAATAGGACTAACAATAATAGTGATCCCACTTTGAGTAAACTACCTAAAATCAATATTATGATATGGACTTACCTAACTGGTATTAAGTGCATAATAATTCTAGACATGGAAAACTCAATTGTGTGGTGTTTTGCCATGCATTTGAATCTATTCAGATTTAGATGGAGGGATTTGACATAAATCCCATCGGTCAAATTAATGCTAAGAGATTTGATAATTCTAGTGATGCTTTTAGAACCTCAAAATAAGTTTTCATGATTGAGACTTATGACTTCCATAACCAAGATGAGAATGAACTTGAAGACAATATTGAGGAGGTGTATGCTTTCTAATAGTACCATAGAATTAATTATGCCTTGAGAAGAAAAGGTCAAAACCCACCTCTGACAACATCCACTAACCTAATAAACTCAACACACCTCCTAATAGAAGGAAAAATAATAACACTCCACACCCAAAAGTAAAGGAGAGTCAGCCAACAATAGATGTTCCTTATACCATGTTAACAAAAGGTGGATATAACATAGTGGAAGACATGAAGAAAATCAAGGAAAACATAACATTTCACGAGCTCACACAAATTATTAAACAATGTCACTTGTTGTTATAATCACTAAATGAGAAGCCTAACTCTATCTAAGGTAAATAGGCTCATGAAAATGTAGTGATGTATAAAATTAAGCACAAGACTTCACCATTCCTATTAACTATTAGAATTTTTGGTAAGAACCTCCATAGTTGTTTCTAGATTTTGGTGCTTCTGCTAACATTATGCCTTTATGAATTTGTGAAAAACTAGAGTTAAACCTAGTTAAATATGAGAAGGTGGTAGTATAAATGGACAAATTAATGGTGAAGGTGATAGGCAAACTATTAAACATCCCTATGTAGCTAAATCATGAGCCTCAAATATAATATTTCATAGATATTAAATATTTTTGACATACCTAAAGCTTATGGATTGTTATTAAGCCATGACTAGACTAAATCCTTAAATGGATGCATTTCCACAGATTGATCTCACATGTGGTTACCTTGGTGTGGGATCCCCAATTAGATTAGGATAGATCAAGAGCCCAAGATGAAATATATGATTATAGAGTATAATGTCAAGGATGAAAAGGTAAACTACCAATCCTTTGACTTGGGTGTTTATACTCTAGAAGCCACTAACATCATTATAGGTGATAGATAGACATAAGAAGAATAGAGAAAAGGTCCTTAGACATTGCACTTTGATGGTGAACGAGCTAAACAAGGATATAGTGTTAGGATTGTGCCAACAGACCCTAAAATAAAATAGTATCTAACCTCCTATAGACTACAATTCTCTTGCATTAACAATTTATCAAAATATGAAGATCTTGTGTTAGGACTTCAATTTATAGTTAAACATAAAGCTAAAGAACTCTTATTTTATGGTGATCCTAAACTAGTTGTGAATCAAATTATAAATAGATTTCAATACAAGCTTTATTTTTTGATGAAGTATAAATTTATAACTTGGGATATAACTGAGTATTTTGAATAATTTAATATTGTTTCCTTGCCTAGAAATTATAATCAGTTAGTATATGTTTTACCTTCATCAGTGGAAAGCTTGGTACCTTTGGAGGGTTTGAATTTGTATGACTTTATTATGGAGATAATTTCATGGCCTTGAATGCCAAATAACATTGATCACTTAAAAGTTTTTGATAATGACTAATAGATAGTTTAATTGTCATGAAATTTTGGTGTGTTTAAATCCTCCATTATAGATGAACATGATGAAATTCATATATAAATTCCAAAGGACAATGAAGATGGAGTTATTAAACTCAAAAAAAATATGATTTCCAAGGGAATGATCTCAATAGAATGAATTTTTTACACAGACAGACAAGGAAATGAAGATAAGTATCCTAAATTAAGTGGAAAGGAATACAAGTAGATAAACTTGGGAAGTCTTGGGAATGAAACATAATATTAACATTGGTGTAGTTTGCACTGATGAAGAATTGAGAAAAGTTACTACCCTTATAATAAGGTTCAAAGACATCACTACTTAGTCATATGATGACCTCAAGATATTTGATAGGTGTTTGATCACTTACACTATCCCATTAAAGGATGCCTATAAACCTTTTAGGCAAATACAAAGACTAGTAAATCTGGTGTTAAAACCACTAATTTATTAAGAAGTAAAAAAATTTATTGATGCAAGGATAATCTTTCCTATACAACACTTGAAATAGGTTTCCAATCTTATGCCCATCCATAATAAAAATGGGAAAATTAGATTTTGTGTTAGAATTTTAACAAATCCTTAGAGAAGGATAATTATCCTTTTCCATCTTTAGATGAAGTCATACAATTGGTAAGTGGCTCTATAATGATGTCATTCCTAAGTGGATTTTCAGGATACAATCAAGTCCTAGTAAACAAAAGTGACAATGAAGATTGCAAAACCAAGTGAGGAATGTTTTCCTAAAAATGAATACCATACAAAATTATCAATGCAAGAGAAAAGTTACATTGAGTAATGGACCATGAATTCCATCTATTGATAGGTAAATTCATTATTATTTAATGGATGATTTAATAGTCTTTTCTAAAAATAGGGGAAATCACATTATACATTTATAATAAGTGATGTATAAGTGTAGAAGGTATGGCATCTCTGTAAACCTTAAAAAAACATCTTTTATGTAACTAAAGGTAAAATTTTAGGATATGTGATCACTCAAGAATGTATGACCATTGACCCTAATAGGATCAATGCAATTTCAAAGGTAAAATTTCCAAATAGCAAGAGAGAGTTAAAAATTTTCTTTGGAAAAATCAACTTTGTAATAAATTTTATCTCTAGTTTTGTAGATATTATGAGTTTTTTCAATGCCATTCTAAAGAAGGGCATAGATAAAATGGATGACTAAAGCAAAGAAGGCCTTTGAGAACATCAAGGATGTTATTTTTCAAGCTCTTGTTCTCATAAGTCCTAATTTTAGTAAAGATTTCTATCTGTACTCTTTTTCTTCTAATCATACTATTATTATCTTAACATAGAAAAAAGATGAAAAATATCACCCTATAGCCTTTATGGGTACTAATTTAAATAATGTGGAACTAAATTATCCTATTCTACACAAGCAATCTTATGCACTAGTTAGGGATATAAATTAATTCAAACACTCCATCCTAAGAAATAAGACCTATGTTATAGTGTCTCATCCAACTATCAAGTTGATGTTGGGAGAGAATGAACTCAAATAAAAAAGAGGGAAGTGGATGAGAAAGGTTCAATAACATTAATTAGAGATAAAATATCCTAAGTTATCTAGGGGTTAAGGTCTTATCCAACTCATTTAAAACTCTAATCCTCAAATTGATGTCTTGCAGGTTAAAGCAAACCAAGTGCCAAGAGGATATTGGTACAAGGACATTGCTCATTATTTGTTGCATGGAGGATGTACCCCACACCTCAAGAGAGATAAAAGAGAGCCCTTAGGCTAATATCATCTCACTTTATGATCAAAAGAGGTGTTCTTTATAGGAATAACTATGATGGATTTTATCTGAGGTGTGTTTTTAGACTTGAAGCCACTGAAATCATGGATAATTTCCATGACAAGATGGGAGGTGGCCATCCTTCAAAGCATAACACTACACATAATATATTGAGAGATGGATATTATTGGCTAAATATATTCAAGGATGCACATGCCCATGTGTGAACGTGCCACCAATATCAAATATTTAACCAAAGAGAAGTAAAGATATCCATGCCTTTATAACCTATAATTGAGGTAAATCCATTTACATAATGGGGGCTCAATTTTAGGGAAGTAATTAATCCTAACTCCTTGATAGCACACAAATTAATTCTCACTTCCAAAGACTATTACACCAAGTGGACTAAAATAATGGCCACCAAGAATAGTAGAACAATTTATGTCATCAAATTCATTGAATAAAATATTATCAATCAATTTGGGACACCCCTTTCTCTGGTATGTGACAACAATCTAGTCTTTGCAGCAGCTCAATTCACTAAATGGGCATATGACAACCAAATAATCATCAAGTCTACTTCAAACTACTACCCTTAAGGTAATGGAGTGGTTGAATCCATTAAAAAAACTTGATGAGCACCATTAAGTAATTTAAATAAAATAAACTAAGAGAATGGCAGTGCTTGCTAAAATTTTCTCTATGGGAAAATAGAACCAAATAAAAGAAGATTCTCAAAGCATCTCCATTCCTACTAATTTATGGGTAATAACCTATATTTAGCATAACATTGAAGCTAACCAATTATGAGCTCATATTGGAGTACATGGAAGATGATGAGAGAGTGCAGTCTAAGATACTAAACATCATCCAAATGGAGAATTCTAGACATGAAGTATTTAAAAACATTACCAAGAATCTTGTCATGAAGAGATGGTTTAACAAGTGAGCCAAATTTAAAGCATTCCAAATATTATATGTATTCCTACTATGGGATAAAATGCATGAGTAAAAAGGACAACATGATAAGTTAATTCCCCTCTAGATTATGATTTATTAAGTAGCATAGATACTTAGATAAAACACATTCAGACTCAAAGACCTACAAGGGAATGACTTAACCTTGATATTCAATGACAAAGACATGAAACATTACTTCTCTACTGCTATATCCTAAATCTTGGAAGGATAGTAAGCTTGTTTAAGATTAGAGTAGGTAGGAGTAGAGTAGTTTATTTTTCTATTATGTCCTTTCTTGATTACCAACTTTGATTTCCATTGTTTCCTTTATTACTCCATTTTTCTATTGTTTCTTTGTTTTCTATTGTGTGTTATATCTTAGCAATAATCCCTCTTTACAATAATTCATTGGCTCAGTTTGTGTTAATCTAAACTTAGAATAATAAGAAGGGACTATTGATCTTTGGCATTGGTAGTCTAAAGCCTAGAAGCCTCTAGCATTTTTATAATTTAGAAAAGATAGGTAGGGTTAATTATAAATTGGTTTTCTCATGAGAATCATAAGTTATTTTAGGGATATAATATAGTTTAGATGATTGAACATTTTCTTGCACAAGAGTTGGAATCTATGTGGACAATCATACTATCACTTAGAAACACTAAATGAATTGTCTAGGTAGAATGTATTATGTAAGAGTGAATAACATTCAGACTATGCCTTGACACAATCCTTATATCTAGTTATTCATGGTTACAAAAATATTTATTTTATGAACATAGGTATATAAAAAAAGAAGATAAAAATATGATACACTAATGAAGTGAGATCATAAACTACTTCATATTCCATGAATGGTGATTTAGGAAATATCTATAGGGGATATGAATGCCTAGTTGGTAGTAGAGCAAGGCCCAGAGTGGATCAAAAGGTATCTCTGTTTGGGTTATGGATGCCTAGCTAGAAGCAGAGCAATGCCTAAGCCATACCTAATTTAGCAAAGTATTGGTATTTAAACATAAATAATGCTTAAGTCATTTCATGTTTTGATGTATTTAATCTTAAAATTTATTATTTTTTAACCCAATGTAAATGCTTAATGAATTTCAAATCACACACATATTATGATTGTCTACAATATTTGAACTTTATTTCCAGGTTGTGAGCTTTCATTATTTCTAAGAAGTAGCTTTGATAGTAACTGAAAGACCTAATGAGATGATTAATTTTTTAATCATATTTGAACATAAGATCTAGATTCTAACATTTTACAATGTTTCCCAATGGAGTTTTCCATTTATTGATGCTCAACTACCCCATATTACTAGAATGGGGGCCCTCCTATTTGAAATTTTTAAAAATGCCTAAGAAGTTAAGATTGTTAAGTTGTTTGACTCCATAAAAAAATGGTTTAATACTTCCTAATAATTTTTGGTTGATCATTCATCTTGAAATATATATTATCATTTAGAAATACCCAAATTATATCAAGTCTTTATCAAGTTTTCATTTAAACAATGAATTACTAACCTTCAAGGCTTTGAAATATGTAGACATGATCTACTGTCAATATGAGAGCCATGATCTTTGACTAAACCTACCAAACTAACCTTATCTTTATTTAAAGAATTTATTTATTTAGTTTTTATCTATACTTGTTTAAAATTTGTCATTATGGGCATTTGACATTTACAGGAGTCTAACTTAACTTATCACATGACTTCATAGGATGTCAACTTAAACATAATAATTTGTGATGACTCGCGAGACATCAAATTATAAAAGGGATTATAAGATATCACTCACTCCTCAACATTCCACATGTCACCATGTTTCTCATGCAAATACTAATTATTTGATGTCAAAACTTCAAGTTTATCCATTGTTTGAAAGAAATGAGCTCTATGAATGACACTTGGAATGAATCTATGAATCCTATGAAACATGTGGCACCATCTTGAGAGATCATAGAATAATTAGTCATTATAATTAAAATACATAGGCTATGTGTCAAGATCCTATATCCCACAAGCAAGTTCATCCAAATATGAGCTACCATGCATCCCTTTATGATCCAATAGTCTACAAGATTATGTCATGTGTCCCAAGCTCAAACAGAGTAATATTTCAAAGTTCCACATGCTTTTATATTTATACAAGATTGTGGATATACCTAATTTATTTGATATAAGGTTTATGAGATCTTAACAAGTGAACACAAGGAAGCCCCTGGATATAATCAAATCTTGATGGTGTACAATTTCTAAGGCCCCTTCTAAGAGTGATAAGTGTAGAGTAATGATGATAATTTTCCAAGAATGATGATGTAGCTTTAATAACACTTTTCATGCCTACACTTCTTATATCTAAAGATCCATAAAACACCTTTGAAGCTTGTCCCCACTATACTTGCAGGATGATGTTATGTGTCCCCTATAAACTTACATATAATCAATATATTACCCCAATATCAACATGTGGCTTCACTTGAAAAACATGTTTAATGTACAATTATCCAAGGATGATATTGCCCATGAGAGAACAACAAATATAACTTTTTTAACACTGCTGAGCGCACGCATGGAAATTTTGAGTGATAAGTGGTAGAGTAATGACGATAAGTTTACAAGAATGATGATGTACCTTTAATAACACTTTTCATGCCTACACTTCTTATATCTAAAGATCCATAGAGCACCTTTGAAGGCCCATCGATGGAAATGTTGAAATGTATCTTGTTCCCACTATACTTGCAGGATGATGTTATGTGTCATCCCTATAAACTTACATCATCAATCAATATATTACCCCAATATCAACATGTGGCTTCACTTGAAAAACCTTTTTGATGCAGAAAGTGTCACCTGACGGGGCATGTTGTTACACTGCAAGGAAATCCAGATTCAGAAGATCACCTTCTTGGTGGTCTAAAGCTGATCATTTATCAAAACAACTTAAGGAAGCTTTGACTGATTCAAAAAATGACAACCATCTAAAATCATTCTTAACCTAACACATGTCCAACCAAAGATGAGATTTCCCATGAGAGAGCCACCTAGTAAAGAATAATTTATAATTTCATGTGAGAACAACAAATATAACTCCCAATATTTCGTACCTGGGTGTGCTTAACCAGAAATAAAACCTATTTTTACCTTAATCTAAAACAAATATAACTCCCACAACCAACCAAAAATAAAGGGACTCACCCAAGAGATCACCATGAATCAAAGGATGCCACATGATAGCTTACAAACAAGTCAACACCAATCTACATTTCAAGAGCCCATGACCAACTAGGAGGTGCCACATGTCCATATTTTAGTTGACTAAGTGACTTAGTCATATTCAATCCTTGTAAGTACCTAGATGGAGCTAATGCGGTATTCCATGTGTCAAAATGTGGCAACCTTTAAGCTTTAAAGATAAAATTTAAAGTGAATCAAAGGTCAATTAGTGCTAAATTTTAATGCAAAGGTGAAAAACTCACAATTAATTTAGCACAAACTAGGATTTCCATCAACGTTACATTAATCAAAATAAACATAAAAATGATACTTAACTCGATGATTTCTATTTACTTTGCATTCAAATCCCTAAGTTTATGCCCTCTCTACTATCTACATTCTCAAGTCAGCCAATCTCAATCTCTTCATGGATTACACCAAGTTTGTCATTGTTGGATCTCCAAAGGCACAAAAATATGAAAGAGGATGTCAATATTTACACATGATTCTGATAAAATGACATGAGAAGGACTATCTACTCCTAGTAAGGGCATTGCATATGGAAATGATGACTTCTTATTTTAGTTTGGTAATTTAGTTATTCTTAAAGACATAGAGTTCATTCCTAAAGCCTTAGACATGGGGGACATAGATTATAGTAGTATCTACTAAAATGTTAATGGATTTGGGGATATTGATGATGTTGAGACCATGTCCCACATTATTTAGCTCACTTTTGATATCCTTGTAATCCAAGCTATGAACCTGCACAAAACCATAATAAAACCATAGGTCATGTCATGTACGGACCTAGTATTCAACATATTTAGGACGTAAAATTATTATAATGGATTACTTAAATACATACACCAAGGGATTACAATTTCCCTCATTATAGGGAAAACATTTATAAATATTATGGCGTAACCTTACCCTAGCTGGACTTCAACTAGAGCATTATCAACAATTGGTACAAGCCACACAAACCAAATATAATCTTAGCTTCATGGGTAATTAACCCATATAAATTGGTATTTATATATGACCAAGGGAATGTTCTCATTTATCAATCTAAAAAGGGGTTTTACATTCACCTCACCCTACTAAATAGAGTATTCAATAATGCACACATTAGATACATGGATATAAGGGTTATCCCACTATTGAAAATAATTCTATAAGATCAATAGATTCCCTCACTTTGGGATATAATTAGTAGAAAATTGATTTAAGATATGAAAGACACATTTATAAATGGATTTCCATTATATATGATGATTTATCTATTGGATGTTATTTGTGCATCTACACAATTAGGACCAAACACATGGACTCCTATACAAGATGAAGTTGTGTCCCAGACATATTCTATAATGCAAATTCACTAATTTAGGCACCACATCAAGATAATTGTATAATATTTATACCCTCTTATTTAAAACTAAATCACCAAATGTGAAATACAAATGATGCCATCAAAAGTTAGGTAGGTACTGAGGGATATAATTAGCTTCTAGATCTACCCTAATTGTATAATCATCAGAGTGGGAGGGGTAATGGTAGTTACCCTTAGGATACCAAGATATGTGACAATGAAGTTGGTAAAGAAAGATATATACTATGAACTACTCCATGGGGTTTATGGCATCTTCAAGTGGAAGAAAAAGAATCCTCACAACAAGGCTCCTTATTAACTAGGGAGAGCTAAGGTAAAGCAATGGCAAGATGTAATAGTGGTATCAAGGCATAGGGACTTGTACCTATTGCCCAAGGATGACTTTATAATGTGGTATCTAAACCAAGTAATTACCAAGAACCTAATCAAGTTCAAAAGGGATGTAACTATGGAATATAAGCACAAAGATGAAGTGCATGACTGGATATACCTTGATGTAATGAATGATGAAGTAGTCTTGAGAAATAATGCAAGGAAGACTATATCAATTGAAATGAGGACCGACTGAGAAAGGAGGAAAGAAGACATTGTAAAGCCTCATCTCCCACCAACTCATGGGATCATGCTCAATGTAGATTATGAAGAGAAGGAAGAAGAAGAGGAAGAGGATAATGTTTATCTTATAAAAAATAAGCCCTACAAACGTGCATTAAAAGCCATTCCAAGTGGGTAAGACCTACCTCTGAGTTTTGATCATGGGGAATCCAACAACCAACCTATCCCCTCTCAAGGTCCTATAATTTTATCCACATATATTGATGAAATTACCATTGAAGACATAAGCCAACATGAACTTGGTGTTATTGAGCTTGAAGGGTCCCCATAAGTAATTGATTTCCCAATGGAGGAACTACATGCACTAGCTAAGAGGACTATTGAAAAGGTATATACAAGGAATATGTCTCCCAGGGATACCATGAGGGGAGCAATCCCACTTCCATCAACTTCCCAAATTCCTCCTTTAAGTACAATACCATTTCCTTCCTTCCTAGTTATTAGTTCATTTACAACTATGCATGTTTTTTCCATTGCTCACTCTTTCATGTTCACATCCCCCACCACTACTTCATTTGGGGGTGTAGACACTATAAAACCACGCTATATGTTGAAATGACTTGAGATACCTTAAGGACCATGTACCCTTCTCAACCCAGTAAATAAGCCATTAAAAATTAAGTCTACTTATCTATTTAGCTAGCTAAACTCAATAATTTAATAACTTGAACATTAACCCACCTCTTTTAACCCACCTTGACCCATTTTTCCTTAGGACACTTAAACAACAATGGTTAGCCTAACCATTGATGGTTAGCCTGATGATTGATGGTCAGGTCCTCACTTTCTTAACACATCACCAATTGTATACAAGCTAATGAGGCACAATTAAATATGTTCACCTTATGTAGTGCTAACAAACTCCCAAACATCAAAATAAATAGCCTCACCCTCTAGGGAACCTTATATCCTCCATCTCTCTTTGCCTATAAAAAGAGGTGAGTAGGAGGTGAATTGGATCAATACAAGCATTCTTGCATATAGGTATTCAAGATTCCATCCAGCCACCCAGTCTTTCTACAGTAACTCAATAATAGAAAAAGAGACTCGAACCTCTATCAAATTTTATTTTGAGGCCAAATTACTATTAATCTATAATAAATTTCCCCAACCTTTAACCATCAACCATATAACAATTTATAGATATATTATACTTGTTATTTATTTCATTAGATTTTTAACCCCCTGACTTGATCAGACCTGTTTACACTTTTTTTACCAACTTTTATATCCTTAACAAAACTAATATTATACCATTCACCTATTTTGAAACTTCTCTTTTAGTAACATTTAAAACCCATAGGCAACTGTTGATGGTTAGCACAACCATTGATGGTCACCTCCAACTACTAATGGTTACCCAATTGGTGACAATTAGCTAAACCACTAATAGTTAACCCAACCACTGATGGTCACTATGGAATGAAATAATATTGAGTTGATTTTGACCCCTTACCCTTAACCAAATATACCTTTCTATGTTCCTACCTATTCAAAGACCCCTACCTAATTTTTTAAACCTAAACCCACCCATTTTAGCACAAGCATTGACCCAATTTTTCTATATTTAGTCATTTTATTTAACAATCATTCTACTTTATTCTTGTATTATGCTTCATTTTATTTATGCAAGGACCTTAATTTTATCTCTTTCAGCTTGAGTTTTATTAAGAGTGGATTAACAACCTCCTAGAAAGTTCACACTTCTTAGATCCAGCTGATGCTAGGCAGTCTACTTAACTATCTTGCTAACAACCCCTTTGTTATTGCTTCATTATTTGTAGGTTATTCCTTCCAATCCAAAGAGGAGTTATCCATATTAATCTAGATTACATGTCATAACCAACCAGGTATTTCTACCACACCCTTATTACTAGTTTCCTATCTTATTCTAAAATTAAGATAAATATTTTGGCATGGCTGGTGGGATAGTCATCCTCCATATTCAATCGGGACCTCATATAATTATAAAAATATTTTACATTTTAGAAGGAAATTTCTAATGAAACATCTTACTTCGATGTCTTTACATCCATGCCATGACTTCTATCCTATCTACCTTACACCGATGTGTCAAATTTGAACATAAAGGTCAAGTTATTATCATAAGAGATGACCCTAGTCCTTTTTACTCATACAACATGACATATCAACCCAATGATTTTATTATTCTTCCTTTAACTACCTCACTACCAACCAATAACAACACCACCTCACCAACCAAAATAGAAAATTCCTCTACACCTACCATTGATGAAAATTCAACTAGTTCATCTATCCCTTCTTCTTAGATCCTTGTAAAGGACCTTTTAGAACCCATTTTCAATGTATCTCACTATGGGAGTATCATATTTTACCCTTGAATTATTTCCCTTCTCCTTAAGAGTATGGGAAACTCAAGCATCATCCTAGTTATGACCCCAACATTAGAACCATCATCCCATTTATCAAACCATTTCAATCTATGGGAGACTTGGTCATCCACTTCTTGCTTCCACTGATACCTCTATCATTTAACCATTCACCTCTGACTTCTCCTATCTTGACAAACTAGAATTTTCCAAATTATACCTTCATAGGAATGCCTAAAAGGGATTTGGTCTTGACCTTTACGAACATGGATCTCACAAGTTACCTACCATCAAAACTCAAAAACTTCATGAACTATTTGGATTTGGGTTCATACCACTAGAAGAACCAATTGATTCACCAAAACCCATCACTACCATTGAGGAAAACACCCCATCCTCACTAACCCAATCTCCTTTGAAGTTTGATGATTTTGATATCATTCCTTATAAAAAAAATTATCAATATTGTTACTTTAGGCCCCTTGACTTATCGAAAGTACAACCAAACTAAAACCCTTCCTCTCATCCATCCTAAAATGGTAGAAAATAACTATCCTACCATCAACATCATCCAACATCAAGATGATGATTATATTATCACCTACCTCAGTGTAGGGGATTATTTTATCCATAAATCCCTTCCTCACAAGAACCAAACCATGTTGAATGAATCCACTATCGATGTCAACTTGGGTACTCAAGATAATCCTTATATTGTCAAATTGGTCAATCCTTAGATTCTATGGAAAAATAAGATTATACTTTTTTCCTTCATGATCAAAGCATATAATTTTCTTAGTAATATCATGATATGCCTAGAATTTACCTTTCCATATCCCTCCATAACATTATCACCCATCTTGATGCTAAGCCTATTCAATAAAAGCTTTACAGGATGCACCCTTGTATCACACTTATAGTCAAAGATGAGCTCAAAAACCTCTTATCTATTGACTTAATTCAACCTATTGACTATATCCAATGGTTTTCTAACATCATTATCATTATAAAACCAACAAGGTCACTTTGCCTCTAT
Organism: Torreya grandis; assembly: GCA_037957365.1. Taxonomy (NCBI): domain Eukaryota; kingdom Viridiplantae; phylum Streptophyta; class Pinopsida; order Cupressales; family Taxaceae; genus Torreya; species Torreya grandis. The sequence continues at coordinate 129,986 of JARHVA010005410.1, read as the reverse complement.
ATCTACTTTCATGATCTCAACCTTACTTTCCCAAAGGATGACTTCCCTTTACTTAGCATTGACCAACTTGTTGATCTTACAACTGGCCACGAGATGTTATCTCTCATGGATGGTTTATAGAGATAAAATAAATTATTGATTTTACCCAAGGATCAACATAACTCTTCTTTCATCACACCATGGGGAACCTTTTATTACAGGGTCATGCCATTTAGTCTAAATAATAATGGAGTAACCTACTAGTGTGTGATGACCTACATCTTCCATGATCTAATACTTAAATTTATAAAGGACTATGTAGATGATCTCCTTGGGACATACAAACATCACAAGGATCACCTAGTCATTTTCACCATCATCTTTGAACACCTAATCCATTGCCACATTATACTCAACCCCAAAAAATATATTTTTGGGGTCCTTTCTAGAAAGCTTCTTGGCTTTATTATCTCCCTTCAAAGAATAAAAGTAGACCCTGACAAAGTTAGAGAAATTTTGGAGATGCCACCTCAAACCCACCTTAAGAAACTTTATATCTTGCATGGGAAGCTCAAATATATCTATCACTTCATCTCTTAATTATGAGATAGATGTAACCCCTTTCACCATCATCTTAAGAAAGACACATATTTTAAGTGGACTAAAGACTATCAACAAGCCTTTGATTCACTCAAAAAATACCTTATTTCTCCACTTGTTCTTACCCCTCCTAAATAAGATCAACCATTTTACCTTTACATCTATGCCACTGACCATTCCCTAGGGGTAATGCTTGCTCACCACGATGAATAAAATAAATATTAAGCTGTCTAATACATAAGGTGAACACTTATAGAGAATGAGAATCGATATACCCATATGAAGAAACTTTGCCTCACTTTATTCTTTGTGGCTTAAAAAATTCATCATTACCTTCTTAACCACAAAACCTTATTCATCACCAACACTAACCCACTCAAGTACATGCACTCTAAACCATAACAAAAATAGTGTATGGCTAAGTGGCTCATGATTTTATTAATTTTGACCTTGAGTTCCTCTAAAAATTATTAAAGGGCATGTTGTTGTCGACCAATTGGCCAAAGTTCATTTATAAAAAAACCAACTACTTCGTCTTGTATTTCTTAATGAGCCCATCACAACTCTCTCTTAAGAGAACCCCACCTACCAAATGACCATGTTCCTCAATAGCTTGAAATGCCTTTGCAATGGGGGTACTAGAGTTAATCTCATTCCCCTTGATGGCAAACCTCTTCTTCATTCCTTTAAATTTGATTTTGAATGCACAAATAATGTGGCTAAGTATCAATCCCTAGTCATAGGTCTCTAAACCATTCTAGCCTTGGGAGTCAAGATAATCAGTGTCTTTAGTGATTCTAAAGTTATGGTCAACCAAGTCAATAGCTACTACCAACATAATAATGATGTCTTAAAAAAGTAAAAATAACTAGTAGACACACTCTTAGCATCATTTATTCTTTACCCTATCTAGTTTGTTCCATGATCTACCAACAATTTCATAGATACAATAGCTTCCCTTACTTCTCAAATACCATCTCAACCTACCAAGTCTAAACTCTTTGTTACCATCCACCATTTTATTACACCCTCTTATATTCATTTTGATCTTCTTATTATTTGCAATGTATATCAATATCCATCTAACATATGGTACAAATAAACCTTCAACTACCCCAACTTCAGCATCATTCCTCCCAACATATCAAAGAATACCGAAAGATCTTTTGTTCAGAGTACCTCTCATTACAACATACTATGGAATCCTTTACAAATGTGGATTTGATGGCCTCCTTCATTATCTACATAGTCATGAATCTTCGCATGTTATTAGGGAAATGCATGATCAAATATGTGGGGGACACTTTAGTGGTTTAGTTATCTCTAATGTATCCTTCACCTTGTCTACTATTAGGCCACCCTTAACTAGGACTATTGTGATTATGAAAAGAAGTTTGTTAAATGTCAATATCATGCTAATTTACATCACACACTTACCCATAGCCTTCAAGTATCCAAAGATTATTGGCCCTTCTCATAATGGGGACTTTATCTCATTAGGGAAATGAATCCTCATTCTTCACAATAACACTAATTCATCATTACCACCATCGAGTATTTCACCAAGTGGGTGGAAACCATTCCTCTCATCTCCATGAAATTTGACAAGATAGTCAACTTTATCAACCACCATATCATATATCACTTTGATTTTCACCACTAGATCATCACTAATAACAGCAAATATTTTGAGAACAAATAAGTCCAAGGTCTTTATGATGCATTTGGTATTAAGATAAGCCTTTACTTTACTTACCATCTAGAAGAAAATGGATATATAGAAGACACTATAAAACCCTTAACAAAATGTTGACCAATGTAGTCAGTGTTTTAGGTTTAAAATGGCACTTGAACATCCATTATGATTCATGGGCCTATCACACTAGCATTCTAACCTCTACATATGATACCCCATTCTCTCTAGTCTTCATAATAAACGTATTTTTGCCTCTCAAAATCCAAATTCCTTCTCTTCACAAATATTTTCAAGACATCATTTTTGATATCGACTATCATAAAGAACATCTAGAATGACTTGAGATACTTGATGAGCATCACCTCACAACACTTATCCATCTTCACATCTACCAAGAGTGAATAAAGCACACCTATAATAAACACCTAAAAGAATGGGAATTCAATATCAAAGACCTTATCATAATAGAAAACCAACATGTAACCAATGTGGAGAAAATAAAAATAGGAAAGTTTAATTTCAATTGGCTTTGACCCTACAACATAAGCCACAATTATTGATTAATATCTTACCATTTATATTCTCTTGAAGGAAAAATAGAACTTGAGAATCTCAATGCTTTGCATCTACATCCTTTATTTTGTTAAAAAGGGATCAAACTCACCTTCTTGTCTAACTTAAGATCATCCTTTGATTTATGATATCTTCACCTTCACCTACCTATCCTTTTCCCTTTGAAGATAACTAATTACCACATAAAACCATATGATTAACCATCATAGTCATAGACTAATCCTAAATATGGGTACCATGGCTCTACCCATGCCATGGTTCTCATAGATACTTTATGTCTCTAATAAGATGGAGTCGTATGATATTTTGTCTCTCAAAACCAACCCTTTTACCTATTATTCACTTTATTGTGCCAAAATTTTTACCCTCTTAAAGGTAAAATTGTAAGCCTAATTAGACTTTTCCATGTCTAAAACTTAGCATCAAAAAATTTAGGATATCAAAATATTACTTGGGTCATATCTCTCTAGCATAGTAGATTGTTCCCTTAAAGAGCAGCTACCCATAACCAAATTACTTAAAATATAGACTGTTCCCTTGAAGGATAGCTACCAAATATACAAAACCCAAACTTAAACCACTCCCTTGAAGGATGGCTGAAGTGAAATGGGTCAAAATAAATCATTTGAAGTTTCCTACATCGATCAGATTCATAAACCTATCAAAAACAAAAGAAAAAAATGACACTATACCAAAATTAGAAGAAATTATCCCAATAAAGCTATAATCATCTTTCATATATAACATTCATATACTTCTTGTATCAATTAGTCTACATCTAGAATAAGATATTGACTTGTCTACTTTGGTTCTTAGGTCACCTATAGAAGGGGAAAAATAACCCACATAATGTTACCTTACCTATCCACCCATTTACATTTCACTTATAATATATCTTCCCTTTAGACTATCTATAAATCAAGGGATTATGAAATTACTTGACTTCATGTGATCAAGACACCATTTTATCAACCAAAGCATGCTAATGTGAATAATTCAAAAGGATTATGTTTTTTAAGCCAATCTAACTTTGGTTTTGTTAGGTCCTTACCAATAAAAAGGCATAATTATTTTTCCTTATCCTCTTATCATTAGTTCATGCAGACATACATCTCATGATTCTCATTTCTTTTTCATATACTTAGTTTGTTATTTAACTTTATGTATTTTCATTACATCCTTAACCATAATCACATTACATCTCCATGATCATAAACAAAAAACATCAATGATGAACACAACATTATGAACCATTTCCATGAACTACATCATATATCTATCTATGATCAAAACATAATGAACCACATCATATAAAATCATAAGTATCATCCTATCCATATAGCGAAAAATGTCATATAATCATCATATCATAAACTAAATCAATAACCATGATTGAACTATTCATCATCATATCCATGAACAAAACAAAAAATCATCCATAGATAATCACATGCCTAAATCTACTGAGTCCACATCTGATAAGCATAAAACATCAAAACCATGAACCATGAACCATAAATAACATCTTTATCATGAGCATCATAAAAATCATCATATACATCATGTCCATCAAATAAATGATACATGTAATAATGTATAATCTCTCTCTCAAAACATGTACATATCACATCATCATTACACAAACTAGTATCAAAATCATGTATATATATACATCATATCATATATCATGACCTTGTGGCACCACTACCATTAGACCCTCCTACTCATGTACTTACAATACCGTCTAGTGTTGGTCCTCATAGGATCCCTACCTATTTAGTCACTAATGTGGCCCACTAAATTGTACTCACCAATTCTGCCCCACTTACCAAACTAGCTCTATGTTCAACCCATCAGGGCTCTAGTAGACATTGTTCTAGAACTATAGCCTCATAATATCTTAGCTCCTCAACTGTGGTAAAGTGTTGTGGCATAGGAATATTGCCTTCTAGTCTTACTAGTGCTACCATTTCTCTTATCCTCTACCTTAATTTATCCCTCTCATGGATCAAAAAACCAATGGAGGTCCTCACCTAATCTATCTTAACTATAATGGTGGAAACTTAACACTAAAACTTCACAATTTGGCCCTACAATGTGGCCACCTATCCCTATAAACATGTAATCTATGATTATGAATTTGCCAATGATTTCCCTACTTGTCCATTAGGGCCAACCACCATATCCTTATGTTCTACCTAGATCCACATCCATGGCCTATTAGCCCCCATTATCCCATCCAAAATTGGCCACTACATATTAGGCTTAGTACTATCCTATATAGTCATTAATAAAACTAACATCATCTATCCCTACTCTCATTGGCATCTCTTCATGGTATAATACTACTTCCACTAGATATGGCTCTAAAAACAAAAACTCTACACCCTCCCTCCTTTAACTTGGTAAAGGAGCCATAATCCCCTACACAAGACCATACTACCTCCAAACTCTATCAAATGGGATGAACTTAATCTCACCCTCTCTAATCCCATAGATCCATCTCCAACTCTAAAAAGATATAGAATGATAACTATAAAGGGCCCACCTAGGCTAGCCCACATATGGCCTCCAAATCACATCACCCACAACCAAACCCACCAATGCATCCCTAAATTAGTCAATATCTCTAACACTTCTAATAGGACATATCAAATCATAATCTCCTCTCCATCATAGGAAACCCACTCTATATATGGTTGGGCATAACCATTTGATGGTAACCTTAAATGTCTTAGAACTTGAATGTACTCATATGCTGAATAATGGAGCATAAACCCAACACTTATCCCATATCATTTGTGAGATTGAAATTCCCAAAGATCCTTATAAATATGAACTAACAATAATGGTTCCCACCTGAACACCATCCTCCCATGTAACATCTCTACCAACACACCAAGTCATAGATAAGGAAATCATCCATTGCTCGAATAAGGAAACATGAAATAGGACACCACCATCATCATCATTTTCATCAAGTACCTCTCATTTGGAGACCTCTAATACAATGGCCTACAAATAAAAACACCTAAATTCCACCTAGTATGAACCTAATCCTCACCATATATGAGCTTTATCTACTCATCCCTCTCTTCAGTCTTAATGTGATAAATAAGATCCCCTTAAATAGATAGCTATGTAATCTTATGGACATCATATAAAAGGATGGTAATATCTCCTATTAGTAGCAAGAAGGTATTTATGGTTGGATCCCATCTCTTGATGAGGGCCATGATCATCACCATATCTCTCGATAACCATTGATATTGACATATGACTCCTAAGCCAACCTCCTCTATATCTATCTAATCATTACCTGTCATCCCTCCATGGATGTATACAAAGATCTTAGGAACATGATCCCTCATCTGGATCTAGTCTTGTGCCTACAAAATCAAGGTTATGATGTCTCACCATTAATTATTTCCAAATTAACCTCATTATCAACCTACACCCACCTCTTTCAACCTATTACATCTATAACATTGCCTCTAGAAATTGAATAACATCTCCCCTTTTCCACACAAATTTCAACATCTTCCTTAAACACTATCACAACAATTAACTCTACCAAACAACCATTTCCATACATCACTTTGACTTAACAATTGACCTATCATATCATTTTACCTACCTCACAACCTTGTTACAACATTTTTCTCTACACCTTTGAATCCCATCCTTCCCTAGACTACTCAACCACTGATGGTTAGCCTAATCATCAATGGTCAGGTAAATGCTTTTACATTGTATTTCAACCATCAATGATTAGGTTAACCATTGATGATTAGGTTAAACCACCAGCGGTTACTATGTTTGACTACTAGTGGTAAAACCCTTGAACCTACCTACCTCAAAACTACAACATAAATAACAAAACTAAATTACCTAGTTCTATCTTGTATCAACCCCCAACCGAAATACTACACCAAATTCAAATAAAAACAACTAATTTTTTAAATAAGACTCAAAATCTACACCTAGTTCAAAACCCACAAAAACCCTATCAAACTAACTACAACCTACCCAAATTAAACTTCAACATACCCAAATCAACTAAACTATCAATTTTTAAAAAAAAACCCTACCTCATTCCTTGATCATTATCAAGGTCAGAGCCTATATCCTACTACTTGACCACATCCTCATCTACCCTATATATTTGGTCCTATTAAATCACCTTAATAAACACCAATAAATCACTAATTTCCACCTTAACCAAGCACACAATCAACACTCTTAGTGAAATGCCAAAGTACCAAATCAGTGGATCCCCAAAATACATGGAGGTCAAAATGTCAAAAGTGAAAATGAAATATCATTTTCACTTTTTATATTATACACTTTTAGGGTTTTACCCTAACTATCAACAATTAGGGTGACCATCAACGGTCAAGAAGCCTACCTTTCAAAAATATTTTTTGCACCTACACCCTAGTACTAGTTTTAGAGATCACCTAATATCCCCCAAACCAAAACTTGAAATTTTGGAGATTACCCTTATCCAACCAACCATTAGACCATGTCCACCTTGATGTTGGCCTTTTTTACCTGAACAATCACATATTTCATGAAAAAGCTTACATTAGTCTTTTTGAATACACTGACCAACCTTGTCATGTTGAGTATTTAAATTTGTGCCACCTCATGCATGACCAGACCATTTTTGTTTTTCAAGGGAGAACATCCTACCTCAAATATCTATGAAAACACTAACTCTATCTTGGAGACTTATAGAGAAACTCAATCAGCTATGACCAATGTTGTGGATTAGTTACCCTATCACGTATACTTATATAACTAAGCTTATTTTTACCAACATTTGAAACCTTAGTCTTTGTGTGATCTTGACTATTGCACTTGCTCATATTTTGTGTGCATGTTTATATTTAAAATTTCCAACCCTTTTTGTCACCTACCTCATGACTCACCATATACTACTTATCAAACCATGACTCAATTTTGGTTTCACCTCATCAACTCCCAGTTTGAGGGGGAACACCTCTTCCTATACTTAGGTAAATTAGACCTTCAACCAATAATCCATTTTGTTTTTCATCTTGTTGATTCAAAACCACATAAAAAAATGGGTCAAAATATAGAAACTAGAAAACCATGCTAGATGTCAAAATGTCTCAAGATACCTTAGGGACCACATACCTTTATCGACCCACTAACCCATCAAACCTTGAGTCTAGTTAGATATTTATCTAACTAAACTCAATAAATTACTAGCTTGAACATTAACCCACCTTGACCCATTTTTCCTTTGAACACTCGATCATTGATGGTTAGCTTGATTATCAATGGTTAGCCTAACCATCGATAGTCAGGTCCTCACCTTCTTAACACATCGCCAGCTATGTGTGAGCTAATGAGGCACAATTAAATGTATTCACCTTATGTGATGCTTAAAAACTCCCAAGCATCAAAATAAAAAAAGTCAAGATCTAAGGAACCATTTATCCTCCATTTCTCTTTTCCTATAAAAGGAGGTGAGTAGGAGGTGAAATGGATCAACACAAGCATTCTTGCACATAGGTAGTTTAGTTTCTAGCCAACCAACTAGTCTTTCTTCAACAATAGCAAAAGAGACCTAAACCTCTTCTAAATTTGCTTTTGAGGCCAAAGTAATTTTACTCTATAAAAATTTCCCTAACCTTCAACCATCTGCCATCTAGCCAGATACAAGTATATTGTACTTGTTATTTGTTTTATTGGATTTCTAACCAAGTTAACCTGATTATACCTATCTATAACTTGTTTTCCAACTTCTAGATCCTTACCAAACCATTATCAGACCATTCACCTATTCTACAACTTCTCTTTTAGCAACCTTTAAAATCCATAAGCAATCACTGATGGTTAGCATAATCACCAATGATCAGCTAAACCAATGATGGTTAACCCAACTATCGATGATCACAATGGCATGAAATAATAACAAGTTATTTCTAACCTCTTACCCTCAACCAAATTTGTCTTTCTATTTTCTTTCCTATTCATAGACCCCTACCTAATTTTTTGAACCTGAACCCACCCATTTTTGCTCAAATATTGACCCACTTTTGCTATATTTAGTCATTTTCATTAACAAGCCTTCTACTTTATTCTTATATTGTATTTCATTTTCTTTATTCAATTACCTTAGTTTTATCTCTTTCAATTTGATTTTTATTAAGAGTGGATTGACAGTTTCCTATCAATCTCATGCTTCTTGGATCTAGCTCACACTAGGCAATCCACTTAACTATCTTGCTCAAAACCAATATGTTAGTGATTTATTGTTTGTAGGTTATCCATTCCAAGATACAGAGGAGTTATCCATTTTCATCTAGATTACACATGCATCACCAACCAATTATTTCTACCACATCCTTATTACTAGTTTCTTATCTTTTTCTAAAATTAATATAAATAAGGGGGCACCATTCCCCAATTCATTTCCCATGCCACTACTTACTTTCCACCTCAAGCAAGCTCCCAAATCATTAGATATAGCCAATTTGAATGTTTTCCCCCTTCCCAAGAAACTACTACTAGTGAATCACACACCCTTGGCTCCCATGCACCCATGAAGCCACTGAAACCCATTCCAAAGTTATTTACCTTAAAGCAACCACTTCACCTCACCATAGTAGCCAAAATCATTGGGCATTCAAAACTACCCTTATTTTTATTCAACATGGGCCCTATTAAGTATTTATTTGATCCACTTGGTCAATTAGACCCAACCAATTTATATATCCCAATTGTAGCCCTAACTTCTTCCTCTTCCCAGGCACTACCATTGTAACCACCTCCCACTAACCCAACAACTATAGCCACTTAAAATTGGGTAAGGTATGTGATGCAGATAATAAGGCAAGGGAGGCCTTAGGCAAGACAAGTTATATCCCAAGTTGAAATTAGGTTTGATACAACCACTAAAAATATGAAGATAGTGGTGAAGAGATAAGTGTAAAAACCTTAGTTGAGCTTGGCTATGATATACAAAACTGAAGATCCATTCTTCACTTTCACTAAGAATAGGAAGGCTAGCATTTTATAGGTATAATATTATGTAAAGGATCATATAACCTTAATTCAATCACAATTAGAATCGACTATTACTTTAATGAAGGGGATGTAATAGGAATTGAAGAGGTTCAAAGTGTAAACACTACCTAGTATGCTAGAGGGAAATTTGATTTCATTAATCAATGTTGTATTCAATATCCTTAAATTATACAAAGTTATGAAGAAAAGGAAAGAGGATGGGATCAAGTAAGCTAAAGGGGTCATTAAACTTTACCAAATTCTTTCCCTCTATGACACCAAGTTAGCAAACTTGGTAAGAGTCGCATGAAGTAATAAATTTCCTTACCTAAAGGTGTTGCCTCTTGAATACATTATTCCTTATAAGATAGATATCAAGGTGATAGACATTATGGAATTTTACATTTAGAAGCTATAAAAGGTAGAGGAAATTGAAGAGACACTCAGGTCAATACTCACAATACAACAAGATAATCTAAGACATGCCTAATTTATTTAGGCCCATGATCCTAGATTTTTCTCAGATAGATAATTACTACCAATCATGTGCTGAATTATGGAGTAATGAGGAGGTCGATAAGAAGAAAAGGCAACAAAAACACCAATGAACAAGCTAACAACCACCTTTAATCCCATAAAGGATATTTTTTTATGTTTTATACTTTTAAATATGGAATATTCCATTGTAATGTGGTAGTTTAAGCCTCTTTGATGTATTTGGGTGCCATTTATGGTCCCACTCAAAATTTTCTTAGGAATTTTGAGCCTATAAATAGTGGTCTACCCTTTATTTGTAAATAAAAAATAGCTATTTGCAAAAATTAATAAAGCGAGACAATTAATTCATAAGTTTGTCTGTAATGATTAATTTTTTATTTATGTAGTTGTTTATCATGATTTCATATGTTTGATTATTTCCTTTATACAAATTGATTTGTAAATTATATTTTATACATGCAACTTTTAGCTTGAACTTAATGCTAGGCTGACTAATCTTTTAGTGTACTTGTTTTGTTTTTATCTCATTTGTTACTAAATGTACTTATGAAATTTAAATGAAGTGAGTTATCTTTGGGAAAAATAAGATGTTAGACATATGAATTTTACTTAATTATAAGCTTCAAATTCATTTATTTATCTTTAAGCTTTATGTAAGGGCTAATAGCTATTATTTTCATGTGTTCTTACCTTTAAAGTTAGCAAAATTAACATCTTTAGTCATCTTAAGCATAATCTATTTTTTCCCTACCCTAATCACTCCTAGATCCACCCATGAATCACATTAGGTTATATCATGTTGTAAATATCTACTATTTTTTTGTATTTTGGTCATGAATTAGAAAATATTAAGATAATCTAAAAAGATTAGCAAGAAAAATGTCATTGCATAAACATATGTTGCTCCTAGAATAGGTTTTGCTTGCAAAATTTCAAAGTAGTGACCATATCTATGCTATTACTAGAAATATTTGTATAAATAAATCAAGACCCAAGTCATTTCAAGACTTAAATTGAGTTTATTACTTTCACTTTATTCCCTAGTGGCACAGGGAGCATAAAAAGTGCATCAAAAGTTGTAGTGGATCATTTTTTTAAGATGGCCATCATGGTCACATGTATAAAACACATTAATGAAACTATTACTATGCAAGAATTCTAAAACCATGTTTGTGTTTATTTTGGGTTACCCACATCAATAATATTTTAACATGATCCATGCATTGTGATTTATTTTTAGTAAGAATTGTGAGAATTAATGGGTACATAATTTGATAAATCAAAAACTTTTCATCCTCAAATATATGGGCAAATTAAAGTGGTCAATCACACACTTTTTCACATTATATGAATGTAAAACCATGAAAATGCTCTCACTTAGGATGATATGTACATTCAAAATTCATACAATAAAGATCTTCATAGCTCTACAAGCCATACTCTATTATAGACATGTCTTGGGAGTCAACCTTCAACACATCTTGACATCTCCTAATGTGCACAATCCAATAATTAGTCATGCACATAGGAATGAGAAGCTGACAAAGCTGAGAATTTTTTGTGCCATATCTAGTATATTCACTAGTAGGTTCAAAATATTTTATCTTGCACTCAAGCTAAGTATAAGGTGCTCCATGATGCACATCATCCACCTCATGCTTTTTTAATTGGCAATAAATTCTGACTACAACTTCAAAAGGAGTGATTCAAAGGTTTACGTCAAAAGATCAATCTTATACTTTATGGTCCTTACATAATTTTATGCACATGTGGATAGAATACCTTCATTCTTGATCTACCTTAGTGAATGGCCATGCACCCAACCTTTAATGTGGAAATTCTCAATCCTTACACTTTGTCACTTCTTAAGCCTATAGTGAAAAATCTTTTAGATTTCAATCCTAAGAATTTTAATCCTATAGACAAGGATACAATCATCAAAGTGATAGACACACACACTCATTATGACACACATCTTATTTTTTTAGTGGTCAAGGTTGGATAATATGTTGATTAAGCCAAGTAGTTTACATCACAACAATTTTAGGTGTAGTTTCCATAAGTATGCACAGACATAATGGAGACCATTACTCTTTAATAAAAGTAAAATGATATATGCATAGAGCCTACACAGCTAATATTACTTATCATTTAATCTACTATTTAGGATTCACACCTCTCATCAATATTGCACACTCCTTTCTTTAAGGTTTTTCATAGCCATATGTATAAGTCCTGCACCATATCACAGACTTCTACACACTAACCCCTTTGTACCCCACACCATACACTCATTTTTTCACACCTCATAACTATTAGTCCTACATGCCTCATATAATTATGTTAATATCACTAAATTATTCACCTTTCATTCTTATAGTTTGATAAACTTGTTAGTTGTACTCTACATCTCACAAACTCATGCACCACACAAATTCCATGCTAGTTCATTGACTTTTATATTCTTTATAACTAATAATCTCGAAACTCAACTTACAATCCCACATTCCTAGATTACTTTTAAACTCCATAACACATCAATGTGTTACTGTACCTTGACCATGTGCTTCAAAGGGTTCACCAACCATCATCTAGCTTGGAATATGAACTGATGCAACTATCTTCTTGGTAACTCACAACAGTTGTAACCACTTTTATTTTATAACTATATAAATTTGTAACATGCACATTTGACCATTGGTCAATGATACACATAGGCAATACACAAATAACATGCTTTGTGTATTTACTTTGTAATATATCCACTATAAAACATTGTACCAATTTTCCTAATTCTCTATTAATGAATAGATGTTGCATTTCTGACAAATAAGACTTATACTCCATTGAATGTGTTTAGTTATTCCTTTATGAATTTTCTTTGCCTATTAATTCTACATAATAAAACATTGGTTTACCCTAACACTCTTGGTCTCAGGCCCTATGGTGTGGATCAAGATACCTTTGTCAAATTAGTATCTTGTGTTAAACTAATATCGAGTACCCTAATGTCATCAAACTTGTAAATGAAATGCATCCCTATGGTTGGCTTAAGTGATTTTATGTCATATATTTCCAAAATGGACTAGTATATATATAAGATCAACCCTAATTCATTCCTCACCTTGCATAGACCTAATTACTCACAAGGTAGCTTACTAAAAGCACTCAATCAAGCATTAAAGTTAGTAAATATTACCATTTATTTCCTATTTCAATATTAGTCATACATACAAACCATATATAAGTTTGAAGTACTAAAGGAGCATTCTATGAGAAATGTTTTCCAAGTTACAAGTTATCTCACTTTACGTATTTATTTATCACATGCATCTCGATACTCATACAAGACAACATATAGGTGATTACTACATAAGTCTAAGGTCGTATTCAAAGTACTGGCTATGTAGGCACCACCCATTAATAGAGGGATCCTTGGGTTATATTTACACCATGTTCCCACTAACCCATTTTTCCAATCACTTCAAGGGTGAAAAGGCTAGGGTTTAATCATTTGACAAAGAGTGATATCAAGTGTTCAATATCTAGACACACTAGAGCGAAGGTGATATAAAACCTAGAAGGTTTTAGGTGGTTTCACTCATATCTAATTAATATTAAATATTGGGAACCTACATCCAATTATAATAGTGTTGATGTAAACATCCATATCTAACACAAGTGTTTGAGGCCATAGAATGCAATTTTCTAGAATATAATAATTGGTCTAGAACTCGAATCTAATATACTTTTATCCTATTCCATATTAGATCTACGTGCACATAATAAACTAGGTAAGTAATATTACTTATAATTTATTTCAATATCTATAAATAGTTTTAATTTTTATTTTTATCATAGCTTAGTATTATACATTCAAGACATTATTTATCTAAGTTTACAAATAAATTGGTATGTCATATATCCATTTATCACCTTGTGATTATTTGTTTATATATATTTAACCATATCCTATATTTTCCTAGCTAAATTTAGGTTAAATAGAACTAGACTAAGTGTTATTAAGTATAAGTCCTCATAGAATATCTATTAAGTTTGGAAAGCATCCAAACTATCTCCATGCTTTATCAGTCCTTTTGACATAGTATAAAATATCAAAGTAGTGGCTTATCATCTACAAATCCCTCTTTATGTATCTATAATACATGTTTTTTTCATATGGCACTACTAAGAAAGTATATTTTTGACTCATATCATATTCTAGACTAGAATAATATCTAGGTGGCAAATGATTCAACTATAACCCATCAAGATTATGGCCCATTACGACATTAGTCTATGAAAAAGAAATTTGTAACAAGTATTAATCCAATGGGATCAGATGGGTGAGAAAAGTGTTACTTGTGAATAATAAAACCTTTCCTAGTAGAATTATCCTCACTTATTTTAGGCCTCATATATAGTGCCTTCCTTTATGGAGTGGATTTCATGACCACCCATATATGATATTATGATTATTATTAGTATTTGAGAATTATTCTAATGTTTTAATGACTATGGGAAAATTACATCAATTTACATTTATATTATATTTTTTATACATTATTTTAACAAATTTAGTTATTTTAATTGATTTATTTTGAGATATGTCATGCATGTATTGTTGATGTGATTTTTGAATAAATGCATGTGTTTCCTCAATATGAGATACGTTGGAGTTTCAAATAACTATTTTGGATTCAATCTGAAGGTATGTCAGTTCATATATGATAAATTATTAATGAGATCCACATATTTTACCCTACTACCTTTTTGCATGATTCTTTTGGTTAAATCCCATCCCATATTTTATTCACTATGCATATTTCAATCAATTATTTTCTTTGTATGGTTAAATTATTATTTCATGTAGTATTTGTATGTTATATTCTATTTATTATTATAGAAATATGGAATTGTTTGATGAGAGGAATGTTGTATGTTCCAACTGAGATTGAACCTAAAGTATGAGCAATCTAGTTCTATGATTAAATTATTTGCACAAATAAGTTTTAAATGGTTGTTGAAGGTAAATTGGACTTATAGACTATTTTATAATAATATTGGATTATTTATATTGAATTCCAAGTATTTTGACAACAAAAATATTTTTAAGGCCATTTAAAATGTGGTCATTGCATTATATTTATAAGTCACTAAGACTTAACCATAACATGAGATTATAAGTCTATTGGACTTAGTTCATGATGGGATTAATCAAAGTCATTTTGGATTTAATTGGATGATTATGTTATTTATTTGTAACAATTGTTTAACTCTAAATTGGATCTAGGAATATTTCTTTATTAGATAGGTTAAGAATATAGAAATGATAATACATAAGGGTGATGATTAAATATACAATAGGCCAATTGGGTGTTAAACTTAGATATAAACATACACTAAATTGTTTAGTTGAGATAGGTTCAAAATAGTAATTAAAACTACTAAAAGTAAATAAATTACAAAGAAGTAATGTACTTAACATGTTCTAATGCTAACAAAGTTTTATATCTAGAAAAGGTAGAAATCAGATTGGGAGATGATTATAGGATAGCCATAAAATTATATATTTGATTTTAATGGATTGTGGACACTAATATCATCCTGGGATGGTTGCATCAATGTAACTATCTAAAATCAACATCAGTGTGCTATATAGAATACCTACTATAAAATGATGCAACCACCTAGATGTTTATGTGTTTGAATTCACCATTGTTATGGTGCATTTAGATCTAGGTCATGTACTTTAACTCTTCATGAATTTTTAAAACCCTAGATATTCATCATCATGGTGAAATTAGGATAAAATGGGTTAGTGGGAACACACTATCAATCTGACCCCAAAGACCCCTCTTTCAATGAGCACTTCCTACATAAAAAATACTTTGAATAGGGCCTTAGACTAATGTAGTTATCCCCTATGTGCTAGCCTAAATTTGAATCATGTAATATGTGTAAAACAAGTACAAAAGTGACATATCTTGTAACATGGAAAATATAACTCTTGGCCTACTCCTTCAATACTTCACGCATGTAGATGTGTAACCCCTATGACTAGTATGTAAATATGGCATCTTTGTTTTATTAAATGATTGATTGAGTGATTTTGATAAGTTAAATTTGTATTTGTTATTTTATTTGAGGAATGAATGAGTATTTATATTATATTTATATAAATATATTTATAAAAATAACTTGCATTAAATCACTTAGGATAACCATTAAGATACTTTTAATTTACAAATTGGATGACTCTAGGGCATTGGAAATTGACATCATGGAAAGAAACTAGCATTTATATAGGTGTCTATCATGGATGTTAGTGTCTAGGGAGTATAAAATAGATATAGACACAAGACATGTAGAGATGTAAGATGAGAAGGTTTTAAGCATTTTAAGTAAGATAGAAGGTCTGGGCCATCAACATAATACTACTAAAAGAAAAGCTAAGGGACAAAAAATAGAGTATATGTGAGACTTAAAAAGTGGTAAATGTCCAAAACTAAGAGGAATAACCAAGGTCTTAGTTTTCCAAGTATACAAGATTGAGGAGTTATTTAATCTAGAAATAGTGTCTACATTTACCCCCCGCCCCTTTAATCTAGTAATAAAATTTCTAGTTTAAAGGAAAAGAATGTGTACCTAGATGTGTATAACACACCTTATTTTTTATTGAGTTCAATTTGAGTTATTTAATAATGACTAAAATTTAATAAAAAGCATGTTACATTACATAATAAATTCATGTAATCTAGAAATGAAAGTACTTGAAAAGAGTGAAATTGATATAATATGGTTTAGGAGTACACCTATGTATTAATGTAACTATATTATGTATTATCAAGTTGATTTGAAAGCTGTATCATTATAAGGATTTTAAATTGACATTAGGATATATATATATATATATATATATATATATATATATATATATATTTCTTATATATAATGAGATATTATAAGACACATGCTCCCAACCTTGTATAAAATGTGAGTTGTCACTTGGCCATTAATATTAGCTCAACTATGTAACCTAATCATACTTGTAACCTAGTAAGCATGAGTGAATAAAGACAACCCATATTATTATATTGGTAAGTCTAGATGATAAAATAAATTCCAACCTAAAAACATGGCAAGATTGAGTGATTTAATCACCCCAACCATAACAAATATGAACCAACTACTATAGTAGATTGGCTCAATATAGTCCATAAAATTACATATCGGTGGGTGATTAAAATACCATAGAGTGTTTTAAAAATTTAAATTGATTGGATTTTGTAATTTTACGTGCAAATTGGATAGCATATGCACTTTAAATATGTTTCATGTTGAAACTATGTATATTAATGGTACTAATGTATAGAATTATGCCACAACCATTAATCTAAATCATATAAGTGTGTGACTTTGATAATTTATAAAATGTGAAAGTGTGGATAACATGTTTACCAAGAATTCCCCCACTATATATGGATAAATATGAAAACTAAAATAAGTACCAATGTGGAGGACATGTTTCAAAAACATGCCCCCACTATAATTTGGAGATGTTAAATAATGAATAAGTTTAAATAACATGCTTTAAAAGCATACCCTCTTTAAATATAAAAAATATGAATGTGTGGAATCCATTCCTAGAATACATTCCCCCATTAAATCTAAAATCTGATATAAGTACTAAATACTAAATGAATGTGGAGAACATGCTTCCAAAGTATGCTCCCATCAAATATAATTTTTTCTCCAAATGTTGATAACATGACTCTATGGCATTCTCCCCCCCCCCCACCCCACCCCCAAAATTCAAGGTTAGGTAAGAACATAAAATATTAGTTACCTCACCTAAAGATTATAAGACAACTATATAATACATGAATGTAACCATGTAGCATATAGAAGGACATGTCTGGTTAAATGTAGCATTGAAGTGAAATCAAAAAATGTGATCACATAAAGGTATAATATGCATGATAAGTATCATGAAAACATCTATATAGTAATATTACAAGATCAAAAATTAAATCAAACACAAATAAAAGAGAAGTAGAAATTAAGTCAAAATGTAATGGTCCATGATGACTAAAAACAAGGGGCATGTTCAAATGGTACATAATTGAAGGGATATGACTTAGCTAAATGTACACAAAAGTAAAATTAACATATTTAAATGTCTATACAATAATCAATGACATGTTTAAATTTCAAATAAATCATATAGAGGCATGGTGGCTATAAACAAAGGATCATATTCAAATGCTTGAACAAGAAATACAATATCAAGGAAAAACACTCAAGGAAGTGAATAAATTAAATAATAAGGAACCAACATAAAAATGTAATAGTATCCCATAGATCAGGTGTATTAGCAAAACAAATATTAGGTGCATAGCATATCAAGTACCATGTGTATGATATAATCATGGATAAAGGCATAAGTAATTATATATATATATATATATATATATATATATATATATATATATATATATATATATATATATATATATATGAGTTCAAAACATGACAATGTAGAGTGAGCATAGAATGTTATAATCTATGAGTATCATGGTCATAGATATGGGTGTCCCTAACATCCATATAACATGAGTAGAGGAAAATAATAACATCAAAAATAAGAATAGATCATGTATATGTGTATGCATGTATCATACTCACATACAAACATGATCCACTTATGTGTAGGAGTAACATATATTCCATCCATCAACATGTAACTAAAAAATATAGGTTCCAAGTATCCAATACAACATGTGGTTTCCAAAAATGTTTTTGTATTTTTTTGAATTTTTTTAAATTTTATTTGGTATT
Source organism: Torreya grandis (assembly GCA_037957365.1). Classification (NCBI taxonomy): domain Eukaryota; kingdom Viridiplantae; phylum Streptophyta; class Pinopsida; order Cupressales; family Taxaceae; genus Torreya; species Torreya grandis. The sequence continues at coordinate 110,758 of JARHVA010005410.1, read as the reverse complement.
TTTTGAATGTGAAAGTGGAAGGATATCCTATGATCCCATATATCTCCCCATTATGAATATAGTATAATAATTTGGTGATGATATTGAGGAGCACGTGGAGGTACAATATATATCACTATAGTATTTTTGATGTTTTGATTATGTAAAATAATACTCTATGGTCTTGGACAAATAATATTAATAATAAGAGTAGGGTTTCATGGAGCCCATCATTAGGTGTTATGAGTTTTATTTATAATAGTATAAATATTAACATGTTTAGGTGCTATGGATATATAGTCATGGTATGTAATAGATGGGGATACCATACAATCCATTGTATGTCTATGATGTAATGTTTTCTCAAGTATTGGACACCTAACAAATGGGATTGTCTATTGTTTACCATTTTATGGTGAATTAACCTTAGTAGGTTTAATATTTATTTTCCTTGATATAAATTTATCTTGTTTAAGAGGATTATCATGTGTCATTCTAAAATCTATAATTACCTACTGGTATTAATGTATTTAACACACCTATGCATTATATAAAGTACCACTCAAATTGTATAGATCCAAGGTCTTCCCAATAATATATCAAATATTCTCATAGAAGTTATAAATTAAAAGGTAGTAACCATATGTGTAAGACCAACCTATAAAGGTAGGTCAATCTCACCAAGAAATTTGTGGGAGTTACCATCAAATAATCTAAATGATCTAGTAAAAGGATGAAAATCATGGTGAGTATAACACAAGTTTGTAAGCAATGTCATGATGTAAACATGATCATTTTCACCATTATCAATCATAAAACTATTTATATGGTGTTTATCAATATATGCTTGAATGAATAAATATTGAAGATCAAACTCATCATCCTTAATATCAATATCACTAAAATAAATATAAGGTTTATGAGCCATATGAGGTATATGTCATGTATAAGTATGAACAATCCATCTAATTGGTTCCCATAATGTGATGGAGGATGATGTGCATTCTATTCCATTTTCACTTATGGTTCCTTCTTAGAATGGTCTTATAAAGAATTGTTGAATATTTTATATTGTTTTGATCACTATGTTGTGAACCTTATTCCTTTACAATATCATCAAATGTAATATTTTGGTCATAAATTAGGTCTTGGATATTATGCTTCAAGGTAGAACATGTGTTCATAAAATGTCCTAATCCTTGGTGATAATCACAATAAGCATTCACATCATATCCTTTAGGTATATGTATATTTATATCAACCTCTATAATATGAGGGAGATATATAAGCTAACACTCTAATAACTCTGGGAGTAATTAGGTGTGAGATGAAATTAAATGTGTAAATTATCTCTTTAGTGCATTAGATAAGATAAGTTGATTAGGCTACTATGAAATTATATTAACCGTGGTAGTGGTTTTATTTTTAGGATTTAGAGGTTTTACCTTACAACTTGGTTTGATTGTATATTTGGTAGTGGATGTAAATGAAGCTCTTGTGTTTAATACATAATTGAGCCTATTCAATTAAATAAGCTTCATTTCATGGTCTCACAAAAAATGGCATAAATCATCAAAATACTTTATTATTCTTGAAAATAATGGACTCATGTAAAGGAGAAAGAAAACTTTACTTGAATATGTCTTGTAACTCCTTATTTTTAATAGGATTGGTCATTTTAGTTAGCATTTTCTTGTATCTCAAAACATATTCATTGATAGGTTCATTTCTTCCTTTATTTTTGTAATTTGAGCATAGGAAACCTTTTAAAAATTATTAATTGAAAAGTGTGCTAAAAAATAATCTACAAGATGTTTGAATAATTTCATAGATTGGAGAGGTAAGTAATAGAACCACCTAAAATCATAGTCTTTAAGGCTTATTAGGAATAATTTTGTCAAAATTTTATCACTAGAGACATAGTCAAGCAATGCCATATAAAATTTTGAAATATTTTTTTTAGGATCAGCCTTGCCATAATAAAATGTGAACTTGGGTGCAAAAAAACTAGTTGGAAAGGGGTGGAGATATATCTCTATTGAAAGAGGGTTATGTAACTCATAATTCAAATTAATAGCATGTGGAGACTTTAAATAATTATTTTCAATGTTTGTAACCTTTTCCTCCAAATTTTTTATAACTTGAAGGAGTATTTGAACTATGGACCCAATAAAAGTTATATTATCAAGTTGATTAGTCACCAAAGGGTATGTAAAAGAATATTTGATTAGTAATAGGAATTGAAACTAGTTTTTGTGCTGAAATAATTGTTAATTCCATGATATATGTAGTGATAGTATTTCTATTTTCATGAAACAAATATTTAAACACATAAACCATACCCCCATTATATTTATTAAGTAATAGTTTGTTTAATGGGATGAATTTTTTAACTATACCTTTTGAATTTTTTGTTTCCAATATAGTTTTGAGCATCTCATCAAAATCTGTAGAGTTTTGACAAATATTCTTGTAAAATAATGAAATTTATTGCACTTGTTCATGGTATATTTTATCATGTTCATTGGTTTAATTAGACTCATGGTTTTCATTAATATAATATTATTCTATAATGATATTATTAATATATTTTTTATTTTCAACATTAATATCATAATGATCCATAGTGTTATGTCCCTCATTAGTTTGAGACATCTTAGTTGGTGGGAGAGGAATATCAATGTGTTCAATTGGCAAACCTACAAATATAAGGATACGCTTAGGTTGAATGCAAAATAACATAAGAAGAAAATGAAAAAATATAGCAGTATGAGACCCTACTTGACTGTAAACCCTAGGAATCAAAAATATTTGCATTCATACAAATTGAATTCACCAAATGTTTAACCTTGAATTGGATCTTGGAATCCTTATTTACTAGATAGAGTTAATAATATAGAAATGATAATGCCCAAGGGTGGTAATCAAATCTACATTAGGCCAATTAGGTGCTAAAATAAAATATAAACATACATCAAATTTATTAACTGAGATAGGTTTAAAATAGTAAGTATATATATGCTAAGTAAAGAAATGACAAAGAAGTGATATACTAGTTTGTTCTAATGTTAATGTATTTTTGGATCTAGATCAAGTAGAAACCACATTGGAAGATGATTTTGGAATAGTTTTTAGATTCTATATTTGATTATTATAGAACTTTAGACACTAACATTAGCCTAGGATGGTTACATTAACACTACTATCTAAACTCAAGGCATGTATCCTATCTGAAATACTTGTTAGAAAAGGATGTGACCACCTAGATGATTATAGGTTTGAATTATCCTTCATTATAGTGAATTTAGATTCAAGTCATAGATTGTTACTCATGAAGTTTAAAAACCCTATTTCTTCATCTTTATGGTGAGCTTAGGGGTAAATTGATTAGCGGGCACACGGTGTCAATCTGACCTAAATGACATATTTTTCAATGAATATTGCATACATATGCAATACTTCAAAGAGGGCCTCAAATCAATGTAGTTTTCTCTTACATGTTATGTTTTATGTGAATCATTTGATATGTGTAAATTAGTTACAATACTGACCTATCTTATAACTTAACAAATATATATCTTGGGATATTCCTTTAATAATTCAAACATGTAGATGTGTAGTCCCTATGACTAGTATAGAAATAGTTAAGATTTTATTAATTTAATGCTTGATCGAATGATTTTAATAATTTTTATTGGTCTATTTTTAGTGTTTATATGTTAGTAATGAATGAGGATTGATATTATATTTATCAATCCATTTAGATAAATAACTCACATTAAATCACTTAGGCTGACTATTAAGATACATTTCATTTTCAAATTATATGACTTTAGGGCACTAAACACTTACGTCAAGGAAGGAAATGAGTGTTAATGTAGTTGTGTGTCATATACATTAGTATATAAGGATTATGGAAGAAGATACAAACTTAAAAATTGTAGAAGCATAAGATAAGTAGGTTTTAGGAATTTTTGACAAAATATAAGGTGTGAGTCATCAACGTAAGACTAGTTGGACTAAGATATAGGCCAAGGTGTATAATATAAAACATATGCGATAATTTAAAAATTAGGAAAGGTCCTAAAAAAACTAAGAGGATAATCCAAGGTCTATTTTTCCAATTGTATAATATTGAGGTGGTATATATTCTGGAAATGGTGTCTACACATGCAACATTGACCTTCAATATACATAATCAATGATTAGAGTTTTATATAAGGTCATTGAGATCATTAAATTTATGTTAGGAATTTGAATGGTTTGGTATCTTTATGGTTATGAGGGTTTAGAACTATGATTTCTCTCATGAATGGGTATTTTACATGGTGGCACTCTTTTCATTAGAAGACATGTTCATAGTTTTAAATGGGAATAACTAAATTATTCTTCCAATTGAAACTCCAACTCATGGAATATAGAATAATTTAAATGGGACTTTGTTGGTGGATAACTAGGATGGAAATGAAATAAAAGGGGGAAAGGGTAAGAAATAAGATAAGGGAAAGTAGAATGGATGTGAATATAGCTATAAGAACTTCTTTGGAACATTAAGTTTGGTTTGGCTTTATAGTTAAAATGTGGAATTTTTTATTTGAATAAAAAACATAATGTGGCTTTGATGTAGATGGATGCTACCTATGTGTTTAAATTTAGTTTTATGATTATAAAATGGTTATTTTATCCATATACCATGGATAATGAAAACCCATTACTGGGTTAGGTCAAGAAATTTTCACCTTACCTTTGGATGGCATATAGATAAGATGTATAAACCGGTTTCATAGTTATAAGGATATTGGACTATGTATGGGTGAATCTCATGCAAGTTGTGAAATTTATATGTTTTTTTATTGTTAAATCAATGAATGCTCATGTTTTAGATTATTTAGGTTTGGTTTTTAAATAGTGTCATTTGCATCTGCTTCTTAAGCACATTTCATTTTTTTAATGTCTTAGTTTCTTGTATGGTTTTGGTCATTTTGCATGTGTGTAACCTTATCCTAAACCCTATATATCAATATAAAGTTATCATATTTATTTACCTATGTGTCAAAGGAGAAATGTAGGATGATTTATTCCACTCTTCAACTAATGGCTAGGGTGGATAAGGACTCATTATATGGTTGGGATCATTTTTATGTTAGAAATACTTATTGTCATTTATTATTGTGAGTAATATTACAAGACTTGGAATGTGTTTCATTTGTGCTAAAATGAACTTTTGTAACTAATTATGTCACATGTTGTTTAGAATATTTTTTATAAATAAACACATTGTAATGATAGTTCTTGAAGGCCAATGTTGGTGGTTGTAAATTTATCTTGACAATTGTAAATGTGTGTTGTATATGTTAAATAAGATTTATTTATGGTAATTGATTATTAAAATATGTTTTTAACTCAAGTCCTTATTTGGTTAATAATGAATTTAAATCCTTTATCAATATGAGTTGATTTTATTTGTCATGATTAGTTCTTTTTGCATAAAAGAACACCTTAATATAAATAGGCATGCTCTCAATGACTTACATCTCGACTTAAAAAACATAATTATTATCGATTGTTATATGTCAAGGAAATAATTTAATCTAAGTCTTGTTTGTTTTATATTGGTAATACATTTAGATACTATATATTATGTTTACTCCTTGTAGTGACATAATCTCTACATATTAACCATTTGTGTCGAGTATACAATAATAAAGGAATATAATTTTGAATATTAAGTTTGTTATTGATAATTAAAATTTCCTTTACTTATCAATAACAAACCCTTATATCATAGCTTGTATTCATTATGCAGTGTGTTATTATTGTGCTTATTATGAATATGTCCTTTATGATTACATTAAGAGAATGGTTACTTGTTACCAATCACGTAAGGAACTTTTCATATATATGCATAACTCATTGGTGAGATTTTTTTTTTAAATATTGAATATTAAAGTTAAAATAAAAAATTAGAATAAATTTAGCTATTCTTATTATTGAAAAAATGAAAATAGCCTAGTATTCAATGGAAATTACATATTAAAGGAATGTTGAATTTTTTTTTGGATGAGTAACTATGGTTTATTTATGGACCTATGGGATTTGTATTTACCTATGATATCATAGTAATGTAAAAATATTAATTTTTTTGGGAAGCTTTTTGGATTGATCCATATTGGTGTTTTAAATTAGAATTACTTATCTATGCATGACCAATTATTTAACGGTGTACATAAAGATCTTATGTGAGCTAATTTCATGTTTGTTTATTAAAGTGTGAATATTTTCTCTTCACTCTTAAATAACAAAATATTTATATAGCATTTTTTATACATTAAAAAATCAGTTCATTTGGAAAATATAAATTGAGACCATTCTGTCATGAATTGATTATAGTTAGAATGTAATCACTACGAATTTCATTTTTATCTTGGTATAATCATGTTTGAAACTAGTGTTATTTTTGTTATAGCTCATGCATATACATGGTTTTAGCATTCTTTCATAATTATACATGGTTATATCCTATATTTTTACATAATATTAATTGTATCTTGGTTGATGAATTTATGTCATTGAAGTATTCAATTTTTTTATCTTGTATTATAGTTGTAGTTATCCATTTAATGGACTCATTTCTTTATCTACGAGGTCAATACATTTTTAGTTATTTCATGTAGGATAAAAGGGTAAATTTTATTTATGATTTTTTTATATCAATATGGTTGTAACTTATTTGGTTTTTTAATTTTTATTGATTGTTGTACATTTATACTTAGTGAAGTGTAATGTTATTATACTTCTAGCTTAATATTCTTAAGGTTATAATCTTCATTCGGGGCTATTATTTGGAGTTAAATTTATTCTTACACTAAAGTAGTGTTCATATTAATTTTATATTTCAAATATATGAGAAAAAATTATTGTGAAATCATTTGAATATGGTTGTGGATTAGTTATAAAAGCCATGTTACTGCCTATAGGTAGTATAAATGGGTGAAGAGTTAATGTAAAGGTAATTCAAATTGTAATAAATTTGTTTGGATTAATTATCATGAGTAGGTAAAATAATGATGGGAAGTAAATCTATTATGTTAATTCGGCCCCTAATTTTAGGTTGAATAAAATTTTCTTATTTCTCAAGAGAAATACTCTTAGTGAAGATTTTAGTTTCAGAGCTACTTTTATGTTATGATTTTGATTGTTATGTTGATTGTCATCAATATTATAAATGATATCTATTTTGATTAATGCCATTAGAACTAAGGTTATTGATTGATGAATATTACTTATTATTTTAGAATATGAAATTAATACTAATTATTAAATTGAAATTCAACACCAAACATTTATATTATATGATGTAAGTTGGTCTAATTTTACTAATGTTCTTCAAAATAATATTTTTTTGTTTTATCTAAATTAATGTTGAATTGATAGTTTTATTATTATATTATAAACTCCATTAATATACATAATCAAACATAATGTGGATATTAAATATTAAATTATCATATTAATTCTTAGTTATCTATGTATTTACTAGTCACAGGTATAATATAGTTGTCCACATGAAGATAATAGTGGCTTGCCATAAAGGTAGTGTGAACCTATTTCAGTGGCATGGAAGTTATGTGTGAACTATTTGACTATTATGGATTCATATAATATGCTTATAAATGGTTAAGTTAAAAATGAAATGTGGTGAAGGTTAAAACTGCCTAGGTCTCTTGGCCTCAAAAGCAACATGTGGAAGTCCCACCTAGAGATCTTTGCATGAAATTAATTTTTTTTTCCATTGGAATTAAAATACCATGGAGCTAACATTTTAAATAGATATCAATTTAACTTTATGATTCCTATATTAATGATAATGATATTATATAACATAGATATTTTGAATTAAATTATATTCAAAAGAATGTTTATTTACTTGATATTAGTAGTTACTACTATACATTTTAAATTTATACTGAATATGTGAAATAGAATATATGGAAATACAATGTTTGATGATGTGATTTTTTATTTAAAATTCATTGCCTTAAATATCATTAAGAGAATGTGTTGATTCACTTTTAGTACTCCTTATTTCACTAGGGAACAAAGGGAAAGTAAAAACTCATTTTAAAGTCCTAGAATAACTTGGGGCTTAAGTTGTTAGTAAAACTATTACTTGGAATAACACAAATAGTAGAGATGTAGTCACCACTTTAAAAGTCTAAAATTAGACCCTGTTGTAGGGACAATAGATGTTGTGTAGTGACATAATTTCCTACTAATATTTGTGTATTATATTATTATTTGACAATTAATGCCCAAAATACAAACTAGCAATGGATATATAATGTGTGATTTGGACCAAGATGATTCATATGTATATTTAAAAGAGAGTAGGGTAGGGCAGATAAGAAATTGTGCTAAAGATGAAAGAAGATGCTAATTCCACTAAATTCTAAGGAAAAATAAAAGAAACTAAAATCTACTAGCTCTAGCATAGTGGTCAAAGATGAATAAATATAGTTGAAGATTTTTAGGAGAGAAAATGCATATATATAATAGCATACATTTCATAAAGATAAATCACCTACAGTAAATCGAATAACACAATTAGTTGCTCATGAGAGAAAATAGAGTAAGTATAGTACCAAACTAATCAACCTAATGTAAGGTCAAACTAATAAATACATATTTGAAATGTAGTTGCCAAATTAGATTGTAGAAAGGAAACATTCAAATGTCTAAAGCATGATAATTCAAAAGTTACAAAACCACACAAGAGAATGATATAGATAGACTCTCAAATTATTTGGTTATTTGCATTAAATTTTTCAATAAGTGTTTTCTAACTATAAAGCGAGGGTAAAACCCTTATTTATAGGCCCAAAATGCCTATAATGTGCTCAATTGGGTCCATAGGTAGCACCCAAATACAAAAAAGTGGTCAAAATGCCACAATATAGTGGAAAACAACCTATTCCTAGTCCTATTTACCCATAGAGCAAACTTAAGTAAAGACTACCATTATCTTGGTTTATTTTATGTAGACTTAATTATAACATTCATCAAATTAATATTAGTCAATTCTGTAATTCCATTACCCTAGGGGTACTATTTTGAGTCTAACTTAATGACAATTTGGTTATCATACACCCATTTAGTAAACTCAATAGATGCAAAGGTCAAGGCATTGTCACACACTAGAGACAGGTGTCCCAAAGTGAGTAATAATATTCTTCTCTAATGACATCAATTGTCTTACTATTTTTGGTGGCTACGGCTTTTGTCCACTTTATATAATAATTAGTGGATATAAGTAAAAAATTGTGTCCTACTATGGAGTTTGGATTGATGACTATTATAAAGTTGAGGCCCCACTGTACAAATGGTTTTGTCTCAATTATCAGTTTTAAAGGCATGGTTTCCTTTACCTCTCTTCTATCAAATACTTGACATTAGAGGCATGTTTGCACATGAGCATGTGTATCTTTAAACATAGTTGGATAATAATAGCTATCCCTTAATATCTTCTATCTAATGGTGCATCTTGAGGGGTGACCACTTCTTAATTTATCATAGAATATGCCCATGATCTATGTTGCTTCATTTCTAGATACACACGTAAGGTATACTCCTTCATAGTTATTTTTGTATAAGATCACTCTTATTATCATGAAGTGTAATGATATCAGCCTAAGGTCTCTCTTTTATTCTCTCTTTAGGTGTGAGGGACATGATCCATGTAGTAAGTAATGCATAATGATATTATACCAATCTCCACTAGATACTTGATTCACCTCTACCTGTAAAACATCAATATGAAGATCAGTGGATGCAATGGGTTGGATTAGACCTTGACCCCTTACTAACTTATCATATTTAATATCTAAGTCATATTATTTAATATTGGTCATCCACTTCCCTCTTCTTTCCTTGAGTTTATTCTATCCTAGCATCAATTTGATAGCTAGGTTAGACACTATAACATAGGTCTTGTTTTACAAGATGTAGTGTTTAAACATTTTAACACCCTTCACTAGTGCATATACTTTTTTTATATATAATAGGATAGTTAATATTTACATTCATTAGGTTGGTGTTCATAAAGGGAATGGAGTTCTCTTTGTCATCTTATTTTTGTGTTAGGATATCAACAATAATATCGTCATAAGTAAAGGAATATAGATATAAATCTCTATTAAATTAGGACTTATCAAAATAGGGGCTTGAAAAATAGCATCTTTGATGTCTTGGAAATCCTTGTTCACTTTTGGGGTCCATTCTATCTTTTCATCCTTCTTTAGCATAGTGTTGAGCTACCTCAATATTTTTACAAAAGTAGAAATAAACTTTCTCACGAAGGTGATTTGCCAAAGAAAGATTTTAATTCCTTTTTACTATTCAAAATGTATACTTTTAAAATTATGTTAATTCTATCTGGATCAATGGGCATACCTTCTTGGGTGATCACATGCCCTAAAAACTTACCTTTAGTAACACAAAATATTCTCTTCTTAGGGTTCAAGGACATGCCATAGCTTTTGCACTTTTCCAACACATGTTCTAAATACATCATATGATCTTTATTGTTTTTTAAAAACATAGATAATTTGTGTAAAATGATAATGCATTTACCTATCAATCTATGGAAATCATGGCCCATCACTCATTGAAAATTTGATCCTACATTGATAAGCTTGAATGACATTTATTTTTAAGGAAATGTACCTCACTTGGTTGTGAAGGTATTATTCATTATATAATCTTTATTCACTAAGACTTGGTTGTATCCTAATATTCCATCAATGAATGACATCATTCCAGAGCCACTTACCAACTATATGACTTTATCAAAGGAGGGCACAGGGTAATTATCTTTTTTGGAAAATTAATTCAAATTTTATAAATCAACACAAAGTTTGAGATCTCAATTATTATTCCAAATGGGCACAAGGTTATCAACCCACTTTGAGTTCCTTATAGGTAAAATTATCTTCACATCAATCAATTTCTTCACCTCTTTGTAAAGTAGTGGTTTCAGCACTAGATTTATTAGTCTTTGTCTCTACTTGAAAGTATTGAAAGCTTCATTTAATGGAATAGTGTGAGTAATCACACTAGTATCAAAGATCTTTAGGTCATCATATGACCATGTAGTAAAATATTTGAAGTTGGTCAAGAGGGTATCTAATTTATTTAGTTCTTCATTATTGCCAACAAGACCAATGTTGACATTTTGCTCATTTTAATGATCTCCCAAGTTCACATAATTCTAGTATTTCTCACTTACTTTGGGTTTCTTATCTGTAGCTTCTTGTTTGGCCATGTTAAACATTATATCCAAAGATATCATGCCTTTGGGGTTCTAATTCTCTTTAATTTTAATCAACCCATCTCCACCTTATTTAGAATTCTCCACAGAACTCTCATCCTATTCATCAATGATGGAGGATTTAAACACACCATCATTGCATAAGAATTGAACTATATTTTGGTCATCATCAAAGAATTGAAAATGATTGATGTTATCTATCATGAAGGGTCATGAAATGATCTCCACCATGAATTCTTTCAAGTTCAAGACTTTTGGAGGTAGTAAGTTAGTTTATGCTCAAGCTAGGGCATTCAATACTTGATTTTATTCCTTGGGAAATGAAATGATGTTAAATGAGTCAATGAGTCAAAGAATTCAATTAAATCCCATGCTTTGAATTTATAATTCCTTAAATAATAAATTTTACACTAGTATCTACTTCTAATTTGATTCACAACTAGATTATAATCATCATAAACTAATAGTTCTTTAACCTTATGTTTAATTGAAAATTGAAGTCCTAAAATGAGGGCTTCATATTTTACTAAATTGTTTGTGTAAGAGAAGTATAATCTATATGAATCAAGATACTATTTGCCTTCATTATATGTTATGACAATTCCAATACCTTAGAATTATTTATCTCACACACCATAAAAGTGCAGTGTCTGTGGGCCTTTGTCTTTTTTCCTTTTAATCTCGCTATCACCTGTAACAATGTTAGTGGTTTCCAGAGTATAAAAACCTGATCTAGTGGAATCATAATTTATTTTTTCTTTCTTGGTGTTATATTTTATGATCATGTACTTAATCTTGGGATCTTGATCTATCCTAATCTAGTTAGGGATCACATGCCATGGTAGCCACATATGAGAGTAGTCTGTGGACATGTATCCATTTAAGGATTTAGTCCAGACATGACTAAATAACAACATGTATGCTTTAGGAATGTTAATGACTTAGATGTCAATGAATTTTTGGATATGAGGCTCATAAGTGAGATACATATGAATATTTATAAATTCACTAATGACCTTTACTCTTGACTTTTCCATCTATACTACCACCTTTTCATAATTAAGTAGGTTTAGCCCTAGTTTCTCTCAAAATCCTAAATGCATAATATTATTAGAGGTACTAGAATTAGGAAAGTAATTAAGTTGGTTCTTACCAAATATTTTAATAGTTAATAGAAATGTTGGATCCGCATGTTTGCTTTTGTACATTAACACATTGGCATGAACTTGTTTCACCTTGCTAGAGCTTGGCTTTTCATTCAAGGATTTTAATAGCAAATCATGTTGCTTAGTGATTTGGGTGATACCATGTACTTTAATGTTTGCCTTGATCTTATTCATGTCCTCCATGATATTATATCCACATTTTATGGTGTGTATGGAGCTTTAGTGGTTGGTTGACTCTCCTTACCTTTGGGGTGAGGAGGGTTATTATCTATCATACCATCAAGAGGTGTATCTAGATTGTTAGGTGGGGTGGAAGTTGTCATAGGTGGTTTATAACCTTGGATTTTTAAGGAATATTTGTTTTTTAGGTACTACTAGAAAACATGTACCTATTCAATATTATCTTCAGGTTCATTCTCATCTTGCCTAGGGAATTCATATGTTTCCACCATGAGGATAGATTCATGTGCTCTAGAGGCATTGATGGAATTATCAGAGCTTAGTGTTGTTTTGATTATTGGGATTCATGTTGAATCCCTCTATTTGGCCCTAAATGGCTTTAAATTCAATGAAAAATTCCTCAAAATCCAACTCTCCATGTCTAGTAGTGTTATACACTCAATACCAATTATGCAAGGCCATTTCACAGATGTTAATTTTAGGTAATCAAAGGGGGCTAACTATTGTTGTTATACTTGTTGCAAGGTTTATTATACCTATGAAAACAATATTTTTTGTTAGAAGTTTTTGTAGTATTTCCCATCTACTTCTTGAGGTCTAAGAAATCATTAGCAAGCTTTTGGACAATCCTTTGAATTAAGTCTAACTCTCCCTTAGGAGGTTATGGGATTTTTCTCTAGGTGGTGGCTTAGACATTTATGTTATTCATAGGCACCATGGTTTGATTATTATAAGGGTGATCCATAAAACTAGCTTAGTTAAAGAATTCAAGTTATTGGTTAGGTGTAACATGACTTAAAGGTAATTGGTTAAGGACTGACAATTGATTCAAGGTAGACTATTTTTGGTTCATGTTTGGAATGACCTTCAAAGTAAGCATAATAGGATCAAAGTTGGCAATATAAAAGGTAGGGTGTCCTTGTGGATGCATCTTCTCATTGATTTGAATTGATTTAGAATAACCTAAGGGTAATGTGCCAATGCCCATAGCCCTTCTTAAGAAGACCATTGTCATAGGATATAAAGAATTCTTGTATATTTATAAAGCTAACTCATCAATAGGCTTATATGGTGGTGACATTAGGGTGTATATATTTTGTAACCTAGCATTAAATGTCTTGATTAGCTCTGTTTGGTCCCTTTTTAAGGTGGTAAACTATTGGTAGACAACCCCCAGGCTAACTACCCTACCAAACTATGTAATACAAGTGTCATTAAACTAATTCCATCTCATGATGTAATTTTTAGATAAATTAAGGAGCCAATCATAGGCTACATCTCAAAAAGTGAAGGGGGAAGGGTGATAGGCCTTGTCATTATGAATGATGTTAAGAAACCTTAAAGATGCTTTAAATGATTTTATATGTTCCTCCATGATTATTATGTTGATTGGGGTAAAGAGAGGCAAATACTTCTCTATATTTCTATTCAAATCATGCAAAAATCCAAGGACATTAATGGATGAACCAAGTAACCATACCATGACTAGTACTAGGGGTTACAAATTTTGGTTGAATGGGGAACTAGGCTAAGTCCTAGACTTTATTCATCTATGTTTATCTATTATATCTTTTTTATGCATTTCTAGAGATGTTAAAGGGGTTATAGGCTTAGATCAAGATCTGGTTCAAATCCTAGGCAACTCTAGGATGCAAGATGGGATTTAAAAGCAAATAAAATATAAATATGAACCTTACAGATGTTAAACACCATAAATATTGATGACCCAAAAATAGGAAAGACCAAATCAAGTATCTTTACCTTGATTTTTGCAGATCTAAACTTATAAACTTTAAAATTCCCAAAACTTGCACAAATATTTGTTATTTTTTCATTAAAACCTCTAAATATCAGTGTTAAAGCAACATTTTAAAGAGAATCCATGTCTATTCACCAATCAAAGAGTGTTAGAGTGTTTTAAAATGCCTTAATGTAAAAAGTTATGCAAATATTTACTTAAATCAAAGTAAAAGAAAATAATTAAGATCTCAAATGCTTAGATCTAGTATGTGAAAAGTATTAGAGAGTGATATTTGCATAAATATCCTAATTTTTAACCATTTTATACCAAAATTTATAAGGATGATCAAAATAACCTATAATATATATATATATATATATATATATATATATGTATATAAATATATATATATATATATATGTATATATGTATATATATATATATGTATATATATATATATGTATGTATGTGTATATATATATATATCTGTATATATATATATATATATATATAACATGGTATTTCACCTATCTCTACATGAATTTGAGATGATATCTAGATTATTTTATCAAATTTGCATAAATGAATACTAATAGTATTTCAAAGGATGTAAAAATTTATTTAAAGAATGTAAATCATTAGTATTCTTTAACATTGTCCATTTACTTTGAAGTAATTGAACATGTGTATAATGAAGTACATTAATATTCAATAAACATGCATGAAAATAGTTACACAAGGCCCTCCTTCTAGACCCAATATTTTCCATCCCTATTGATGCACTTTTAGTTCTCCCTGTGTCACTAGGGAATAAAAGGAAAGTAGAAACTTAATTTAAAGTGATGGAATTACTTAGGGATTGAGTTGTCAGTATAACTATTTCTTGGAATAACACAGATAGTAGAAATGCAATCACCACTTTAAAAGACTTTAAGTAGACCCTATTATAGGGATAGGAGATGTTGTGTAGTGACATAATTTCCTTCTAATATTTAATAACTAAATTAGTATTTGCTAATTAATGCCTAAAATCTAAGCTCTAATCTCAATGTGGATAATCCCCTGAGGATGGATTTTATTCTCGGTAAACTTGATAACCCCAGATCAGGTGTTACTTAGATTAGTCCACCTCAAGATTGGATTAAAGGTAACTTTGACGGTGCAGCAAAAGGGAACCCAGGGAATGCTGGTTGTGGGGGTGTTCTGAGAAACCATGTGGGAATGGTTATTGATGCTATCGCAATTCCCATTGGTATATCTAATTGCCACATTATCGAAGCTACAGCTACCCTCCAGACCCTTAAATTAGCTATGGATTCAGGATATTCCAAATTGTGGCTTGAAGGGGACTTTTTGAATGTTATAAATATCCTTAATAATAAGAATACTACGTCTTGGACCATAGAGGATAAGGTAAAGGAGATGAAAACTCTTTTGAATAAATTTGAAGAGATAAAAATCACCCATACCTACCGTGAAGCCAATGGTGTCGCAAATTGGCTTGCTAATTGCGCTGTCTGGGAAGGGCAAAAAGTGAGGTGGGATGAAACCTTAGTAAGGAATGTGGATTTAAGGGTGATCATTCTTGTCGATGCCACACATGCAAAAGAAGGTAGGATTGGAGTGTAATAAAATCTTAATGAGTAGGAGGAGTGGCAGCACGGGGAAAGGAACCCAATTATTAAAGAGTAAGGCCCTCAAGAGGGAGAAGTGGATCCTAAAAAGCCATAAACAAAGTTGATGTCCCAATCAACTTGATAACAGGAGGATCCAGGGTAATATCCATAGTAATTGGGATTCAAAGAAAATGAGTATGGCATGTGAAAGGAAGGGAGAACCCCATAAACAAGAGCCCAAGAGCTGTGCAGAATGGAGAAAGAAACATCAAGTCTGGAGAATTTTTTAGAAAGGAAATGTTACGAGCTACATGGAAAGACTCCACGGCTCTAAACCGCATATCATGATGGCTTTCTTCAAAAATTGATCTGACGACAGGGTCACCTTGCTTGGTATAACTGTAAATTTAACTAAGGATTTTCTTGCTGAGGTTATAGGGTTGCCAATGGATGGACTCAAATTTTCAAAGCAGACCAGCATATCAAATGAGGCATTTTGTAAGTTCCCCAAAATGGATGAGGAGGAGCAAAAGTTGGTCAAAATTGGGGAATTTTATGAGCTGGACCAGATTAAAGGGATTTGGAGGGACGTCCTAAGCTGTATAAGGGAGTACTTCATCCTGGATGGAAGAAGCAACGAGTGCATAAGTTCCATTTTGTCTTCCTCAACCACTTCAGGCATAAGGTTAGCTTGTCTTTTCCTTTCTATCTTCGCTACTCCCTGATTCAAAGCCTTTATGCTCATAGGAAAAAGGATTTGCGCCCTATTCTTCATGAAGGCCTTATTCTACTTATTGAAGGCTATTACAAGAATAGGGCACTGGTTAAGTATCCCAAACAGGGGAAAAATAAGTTGCCAGGGAATAAAAAGAATGAAAATGTAAGCAGAAGAGGTAAAATTAAGACCCCTAGTCCTAATAAACAGAATGTAGAAGAAGAAAGGGGTCAAGAGAGAATTGAAGAACCCGAGGAGGAAAAACCGGATGAAGAAGAAGGAACTGAGAGCTGGGACACCAACTCTAGTAAAGATGAAGAAGGTTCTGAGGAAATTGAAAAAGATAAAGTCAATACAGAGGAAGATTCTGCTACCAGAACAGAAGAGACAGAGGAAAACCAAAAAATGGCAGAGGATGACATTGTCCAGGAAGATCCTGGTGAGGACCCAACTTCTAAGAATGAAAAGGAAATATCTGTCGAGGAAGATATTCAAAACATGGAGATGGAAATTCAAGAAGGAATCAATGAGCGGGAACAAAAGAGTCAAGAAGACTTCTTTGAAGAAGCTAGGAAGAGCCCCAATAAAAAGTCTGAGGATTGGAGAGGGAAGAATCAGAATGATGAAATACACACTCCTATGACTTGGGTTAACTGTAAAGCTGAGTCTTCTTCCCAATTAGATTCCTGGTTGTGTAGGGAGATCATTGATCTCAAGAGAAAAGTGGAAACTTTGGAAGATTCTCTGAAACCTGCTTGGAACAAAGTAAACAACATGGAAAATCAGTTAAGCGAGATCCCTGTCAAGCTCAAAGCTTACGAAAACAACCTCTGGGAACTAATAAAGGACAACAGAAAGAAAATGGAGGAAGTAACATCCAACATTTGTGCAGCTGCTATCAATATAGGTAAACAAGCCAATGAGGAGACCAAAGCACTAGAGGGTCCCAGAAAAAGGACAAGGCAAAGTTCCAGAAAGAAAGATACACAAAAAGGAGCTTTGCTGGAGGTTACCACCCAGGAAACTGCTTTGAAAGGAAAAGAAGCCATGAACTTGATACTGGAACTGGATGAATAATCTGGTCCTTCTTGTTGGTTAAGAAACGGGTACTGATCTTTGTTCTCCTTTTGTTAGCTTTTGTTTGTTGTACCACCAGACTTCTATTTTTGGGTTTTGACCGGATGTGTCTCTTATGGTTTCAAGACCATTTAAAACCTATTTTTGCTACCTCACTATAGCGTTTTTTAGGCATTGCCTGTGGGCTTAGTTGTTCTTATTTTTCTCTCTGTTAAAGGGTTTCGGGGCCCCTTCAAAACTTGTTTTTACCTCAATCTAAAACAATGGATATATATATATATATATAATGTGATATATACTTAGATGAATCATATGTAGATTCAAAAATAGAGTAGGGTAGGGTAGAGAAGAAATTTTTTTGAATATGAAAGATGTCAATTCTTTTAACTTCTAAGGCAAAATATAGAAAACTAAAATCTACTAGCTCTAACATAGTGTTCAAAGATGAATAAATGTGGTTTAAGCTTCTAAGGAGAGAATATATATATATATATATATATATATATATATATATATATATATATATATATATATATATATATATATATAAATTGCATAACTTATTTGCATTAAATTGCACAACATATTTAGTTGCTAATGAGAGAATACAAAGAAAGTATACTACCAATCGAATCAACCTAGAATAAGCTCAAACTAACAAATTCATATGTGAAATGTAGTTTCCAAACTGGATTGTAGAAAGAAAAAATTTAGATGTCTAAAACATGATAACTCAAAAGTCACAAAACCACACAAGATAATGCTACAAATAAACTCTTGAATTGATTAATTATTTTCATTAAATTTTGTAACAAGTGTTTTCCAACTACAAAATGAGGGGAGAAACCCTATTTATAGGCCCAAAATGCCTAATATGTGCTCAAGTGGGCTCACAAGTAGTACCTAAATACAAACAAGTGGTCAAAATACAACAATACAATGGAATATTCCATATTTTAAATATAAAGTATATAATTGAATATCCCTAAGGGCTTGGGGATGGTTGAGATGCTTGTTGTTGCTGATGATACTTCTTCTTAGCTTCTTCTTTAGTTCATACTTGTACACAAGCTTGATAGTCTTTATAAATCTGGGTAAAGTCTAGGATTAGGGGCTTGAATAAATTAGGTATACCCTAGATTAACCTATTATGATTTATGATTATGTGCGTTAATTACTTATCAATTTACTTAGCTTTCTACAATCTCTGGTTAGTAAATTCTACAATGTCAATTACCTATATAGTTGTCTTGGCACTAGCCACATCTTGATAGAACTATTCCATGAAGACATTCATTTTTTATTTTAATTCTTGTTCCTCTATGAAGGATCCATTAGGTTTGGTGACCTAGGTAATCATGGAATCCTTCAATAAGTGATAAATTTTAAACTCAATTTTCTCAAAGGATGTATTATCATCCTTGAGCTAATCGAACCAAGTCTTCAAAATTCTCCTCCTAATCATGAGGATAGTCTATATCGGTACTATGTTATCAAGAGGTAGCACCTTTAGGATAATAAATTTGTTACTCCTAGCTACTCTTGCCAAGTTTTCCAATTTGGTGTCATAGTGGATAGGATTTTTATCAAGATTTGTGACCATCTTGGCCTACTAGATTCCATCTACCTATCTCTTCTTCATAACCTTATAAAGGTTGAAGACATTATTTACAACATTGATTATTGAAATAAATATACCTTCAATCATAGTGGGTAATGTTTATTCAACCTCCACCTACATTGAGGATATATGATACTCCTCATATTCTTGTACTTTTCCCAGTGTGGCCTTCCTATTCTTAGTTAGAGTGAGGAGGGGATATTCACTTTCATAAATTACAGTCGAGCTCAATTTTGGTTATTCTACTTATCTTTTAAATACTCCATTATTCCAATGGCCTAATCAAATATCATGCCAATCTGAGATGGAGTTTCACTTTCCTAAGGTCTCCCTCACTTTATTATTTACATCATATCTCTCACCTAATTCAAGATGGTTGGTTGAGTAAGAGGTGGTAATAATCAAAGTGTTTGGGAGGAAGATGAAGTTAAGGATAAAGAAGGGATATATAGTTGGATTGGGTCTAATTATCCTAATGGATTAAATAGTGTCTTGTCCAAGCCCATGTTCAAGATGAATGAGGGAATTGTTTAGGGCCTTGTCACTTTTTCTATTGGGGTGAGGTGAGGTGGTTGTATCCAAGTGAATGATACAAGAATGAGTCTCAATGTTTTGTTGGGTGTAATGGAGCCAAGGGTGAGGGATGCACTCAAAGTAGTTATTTTGGATGTAGTTGACTCCATAACTTGAGTAATCATAGTGTTTTGAGAAATAGGTGGAGTTATAAATTTTGTAGTGGCATGGGATATGAATGGTGTAATGGTGCCTCCTAAGGAGGTAGTGGTGGTGGATGTGAAGATGGGCTTGGCATGGATAGTAGTAGTAGGGGCAATTGTAAAGGTGCTAATGAATGAATATGAAGGTAGAGGTATAAAACTTATAAGAGGAATTTAAGAGGCTATTGAAGGGGATGGTGCTCCACTTATCCCAACTCTAGGGGACTTCATTCTTGCATATAATTTCTTAAATTTTCGCCCCATTAATGCTTGTAGTTATTTTAATGAAATCCTAATAACATTTGGATCTACTTGGTCTAAGTCCTCTGGAGTTATTTATTCAATAGATGTGGATGAAATTGTAGGCTCTTATGAGGGACTAGGATGGTCACTTGACGCTCCTTATTCTAAGCATAAAGGCGCATCTTTCCCACTTGTAGTAGCCTAAAGTGGGGGACTCTAGGGTATATTTATTATTAAAGGAGTGTCATCTTCCTCTTCTTTTCCTTCCTTCTCTTCATAATATGCATTTAACATACCCCTATGAGTTAGTGGGGGTTAAGGCCTTATTATATCATTTTTCCTTCTCTCTTAATCAAGTCTCATCTTGAAAAAGATATTATTCCTCATAGAATTATATAAGACCACCTCATCATTCATTGCATCAAGGTACATCTAGTCATGTACCTCATCTTGATGCTTATACTCTAAAGCCACATCTTTTTGGAATTTGGTGAGGTGTTTAGAGATGACTTGATTGGGTTCCCACATCTTGTAGTCATCCTTAGGAAAGAGATAGGAGTATCTATGCCTTACTACCACTGTAACATCTTTCCATTTCTTCATCTTGTCTCTTCCCAATTGGTAAGGAGCCTTATGTGGGGGGGTCTTCTTCCTCTTGAAGAGGACATCAAAACCATATACCATTTTCTAAGCTATTTCTTCTTCTACCAATTTCATTAGAAAAACCTTGGTATTATGAGGGGAGATACCATGACTCCCTCTACCCAGATGACTATAAAATCATGATATATCTAGTAGCTACCTATACCTCTTAATTCTTGACTAAATTTTGATGGTACTTTCTACATCAGGTATTCTATGATTGACATATAGGTAGGGGGATAAAATTATTATACAATTGTCTTAATATGGTACATAAAATTATGAATATGCATTATATAAAATGACTGGGGCACAACCTC
Organism: Torreya grandis; assembly: GCA_037957365.1. Classification (NCBI taxonomy): domain Eukaryota; kingdom Viridiplantae; phylum Streptophyta; class Pinopsida; order Cupressales; family Taxaceae; genus Torreya; species Torreya grandis. Next base: position 89,416 of record JARHVA010005410.1, on the reverse strand, counting down.
ACTTCTTGTAAGATTCCATGTGTTTGGACCCAGTTGTATGATTACACAAATTGCATCTAGGAAATAGCTCATCATATAGAATGGATCTTTGTTCCTACATGTGTCTTCCATGGTTGAAATCAAATTGTTACTAATAATATCTCCAAGGAAGGGGATTTTCTAATCCTCCAAGATTACTTATGATAGTGGGATAGTCTTGATATTCACATATCCTATGTGGGTATTACCAAATACCATATTCAATAGTACAAAGCCAATCTTAACCCCCTTTATAAATTAGTGTATTGGGATGTTCCCCTAATAATTCATGAACACCACCCCTTTGGGTTCATCACCCTTGTAGCTAAGACTGTATCTAGATTGTATGCCTTGTACTATCCTTCAATAACACTCTAGTTTTAGTCTAGTTGAGTTAGGGGTAGGCATAATACTTCTTGAAATTGGGCCTGACAATGAAGGTAATTGGAAGCCCATTGTGCATGGACTTAAGTAGTCCATATTTGCATCTCATATTTCCAAAGATGTCATATACCATGTATACATAGGGTATGAACTTTGAATTTGCTAAAACTTTATGAATACTAGCATCCTGTATTGTAACAATATTGGAGGTGAGCTGATTGATGTGGGGCATGGTATCAACATCATCAAAAACTTTGGCTCCTTCAATATTATGGTAAGCATAGATATAATGCTTATATCCTATATATATGGTTTCAAAGATAAAATATATGTCCTTAAAATACATTGAATTATCATATTTAAATAATAAGTCATCATTCCCAATTGAGATACCCTTATCAAAGGTGGAGGATCTTGCATGTGATAGTTTGTAGTATATTTGATGATGATGGATGTTACTTGATACTTATTTGTAAATATAAAACTCCAAAAATGGTGGTCTTGGTGTAATTCTTAAATATTTCAAGATTATTTGACTTTAAAATACATAAAGTAAAGAGGGTAAAGACTTAGGGATTTTAATGCAAGTTTAGGTGACAATGATCTAGTTGGGTAGCCTTTTGAAGATTTCCTTGTTTAATATAAGGTTGGATACTGATTCTAGTTTGTGTAACATTAATGGCAAGCTCATGACCTTTTAATTAAAATATTAATACTAATTTTCTTTGATTTTCCATCAATTTTAGTTTTAAACCTAAAGATTGCCACCTATTGACATGTGGCATCCACATCATCTCTAACTAGGTAACTGTGGGGATTAAATGAGACCAAGTTACTTAGTTGACACAAATATGTACATGTGGCATTTTTTTATTGGCCTCGATAATTCCATATGTGACTTTGTGTTCTAACTCACTTATTCAGTGCTACATAACATCCATTGATTTATTATCGATCTCCCAGGTAGATCCCTCTAATTTGGTTGATTGTGAGAGTGCCACTTGTCATTTTTGTAAGCAATCAAGGCCTTACATGGATAGCTATCTATTTTGTGGTACATCATATTATTTATTGGACATGTGTTTCCTTTTAATTTCTCTTAGGATCCTTATGGATATCTATTAATGACTTTGTATCAAATGTGTGACTCAGGTAGATCCACACATCACTCTTTGAGGCAATATATCAACATTGAGTGCAAATCTATAGGGATGACAAATGCCATCATCTCATGAGTATATAAGGGAAATGTGACATCATCTTAGGCTACTATGAGATTTAGATCAGATATGATTTGTTTCAATTTATTTTCCTCATTTCATAATTTTAAATGTAAATAAAAGAAAACTAGTAATAGGGTGTGTAGAAGAATACCTAGTAGAATGCACATGGGAATCTAGATGAAGGTGGGAATTCCTCTTTGGATATGAAGGAATAAACTAAAAATCATAAGAGACATTTGAAACGGGGTTGTTAGATGGTTTTTTGAGTGGATTACCTAGCGTGATCTAGATCCAAGAAGTGTAATGCTTTCTAGGAGGTTGTGAATCCACTTTTATGAGAATTAAGTCTATAAATGATAAAATACAATACTTGCATTTAATGATAAGAAAGTAAATATTTGATTTAAAATAAGAGATAATTTTCTTACTAAAGAAAATGATAAATTTTAATGCTAGGATGGTTAGGGTCTAGCCCAAAAAATTAAAAAAGGTCCTATGGTTAGGGAAAAATTATAGAAAGTGGGGTTTACTTTGAGGCTAAAGGGTGAAAATGACTTTCTAGAAAATTATGCCATAGTGAACCATCAGTGGTTGAGGTAAATTGTTGTTAGTTGGACAACTGTCAATGGTTGTTACTAATCATCAGTGATTAGGTGACCATAAGTGGTTACTTGTGTAATTATGGAGGTGATTAGAATAGGAAGTAAAAATTGGGATTTTGGATAGATAAAGGTTGGATATGGGGTTAGAAATTGGAAAGTGAGGTATTGGTAAATTTGATAGGGTAGAGGGATTAGAAACTATATAGATTAAAGAACATAAGCATAAGATACCTAGAACTTAATGGAAGAATCTGAGTAAAGTGGCTAGAGTGAAAATCCTTCAGGTCTTCAAAATTGATTTTGATAGAGTTTCAAATCTATAGTGATGATGCTTACTCATTGATATGGATGTTGAATACTGACAAAAAAGCTTGAATGCTAGATGACAGCTAGTTGATTCTCCCTTTTTCACTTCCTCCTCTTTTCCTTTTATAGGTAAAAGTTACTAAATGAAACAAAGGAAGTTATTAATTTGATGGAGGATAAAGTTGCCTATTTTCATAGCTTTAAAAGCTTGTTTTGAAGGTAAGTTACCATTCTAGGAGTTATTGATCTCATATAAGATTTGGCAATGCTTTAAAGTTTTTAAAGTAAGAGGGGGACCTAACCATCAAAGGTTAGGCAAACCATGGATAGTTAGGTTGACCATCAGTGGACAAGGGGATAAAAAGAGATGGATGGAAAAATAGATCAATGAAGTGAAGCATTGATACATGGGTTGGGTTTAGGTTGTAAACAAGTCTAATGGACTAGGTGGTCTACTAGATGTGAGGTCAAATGAGCGTCCATAGTAGCATGACATCAAAAATTATTATGTTTAATTTTTAAGTGTTTACATTTTACCCCTTTTTATTGTGTAGCTTTAAGCAAACTATAGAACAAAAATGGGAGGCTAGTCAAGGTCTAGGTCTAGTTTCACTGAGTATGAGAGGGAGTATTCACCCTCAAACTAAGAGATGGTTAAGGTGAATAAAAAATTAGGTCAGGGTTTGATAAATGATATATGGTTAGTCATAAAGTGGCTGATGCTTAAGGGGTTGGTAAGTTGAGATGTGATCCAATGCACAAAAGGTGACTAAGATCAATAGTCAAGACCACATAAAGACTAAAATTGCCAATGTTGTTCAAAATATGTTTGAGATATAAAAGGATAAGAGAGGGTAACTAGTCTACAACATCAATTATAGCTGATCAAGTTATGCCTATCAAGATATCTAGAAAAGTTTGGGGTTGGTTATACGTATCTAGGTTAAGAAGTGATCTTGCAAAAAAACACAAGTGGTTAGGTCATGCATGAGGTGGTGTAAACTTTAAATGGTCAACTTGGGAAAATTGGTTGGTGTTGTCAAATGATAATGTAAAGTTAATGAAAAACATGCAAAGAGGATAGATAAAAAATAACCAATGTTAAAGGGGACATGGTGTGATAATTGGTGTTTAAGGGAGTGGGTATGGATGGAGGTGGCTGAAATAACTCTAAATGCATAAGGTGAGTGGACATTGCCTACATAGTTTCATGGATACTAATATCTATGAAGAAGGCTAGGTTAAATGTAGTTTTAGTTGTGTTTGAGAGGATAAGAGTTATTGTGTTGGAAAAGTAAGGGAAAGAGTAAGGGAACTAATTTTTGATTGTTAAAATAAACATGAGGGTTGACCATCAATGATCATCTTGACCATCGATGGTTAGGGTAACCCTAAAAAGCCATGACATTAAAGTAAAAATACAAAGTCTTTTCACTCATTATTGACCTTGGTGATTATTGTATAAGGATTAGGAAATTTTGTGGAGTTTATCTATTGTGAAGTGTTTATCATGATAAGGTGAAGGTAGTTGATTGGTTGAGTGTGTGTGTTTAAGTGTGAAACCAATGTAGGGAGGATGAGGATGTGGCTGAGAAGTGGTGCGAGGGCTCTGTCCATACCACTAATTATGGAATGAGGTAGGTCTTATAGTAAAATTGGTAGAATAGGTGTAATGAAATTATTAGTGAAGTTTTTTTATTTTTCCCTATTTATTAATTAGGGAAATTGTATTTCTTGTGCATACATGGAGTTTTCCTACATTTGTGGGATAGGCTAGCTTATGTGGAGGTGTGTGTCATAGATGTGTCATAGGTGTCATAAGAATGTCATAAGTAACTACCTTGATGGGAGTTACTTCTCTATTATTAGCACCTTGTCACCACCTTTCATGGAGGAGTTACAGTTTATTCTTGGGGTGCCTTGTCCACCTTTTGTGGAGGAGTTACTTATGTACTCTCCTATATGTATTCCTCACTTTGGCCATCTCATGTTAATTAGATTTTGGTTTTATCCATTTTGTCTTGTGTAATTTATATTCTTATGTTATTTTAAAATTGATTTAGCATATATGTGGTGTGCACTTGCTTCATTTCGTGTGATCACGTCTCCATTGCACTCGCATTATCCAGATTCTGGCAACAACTCTAATATGGTATCAAAGCAAACCTAGTAATCATGTGTCTGGTTATGGTTTTAGTTTATTTTGAAATCGAGAGGAGTGGATTTCTCTTTGTTTTTTTATTTTTAGATCTGATCTAAAATAATTAAAAAATCAATATCATTTTTGGTATCATTTCTTGCATCTTGGAATCCTTGGCCTTTGGGTGTCTTGGCTGTCTTCACTTCAAGGGCTAGTTCAATAGTTAGCTTGGGTGCCATTGTTGTGTGAAAGGAGAAAAGGGAGGAGCAACACTCAACAATGTCCTTCCAGCCACACCATCAGGCCATATGACATGCAAGTCTGTAGGTTCTTTCTTTTGCAATAATATTCTGATCTGTGTCCTTTTTTTGGGGTGCCATTGCCTACATTTTGTCTTCTTCTATGATTATCCTTCTAGAAAAGCAAGGCACCTTTAGGAAAGCACTCAATTATACCATGCCAAGTAGGCTGTACGATGGCAAGTATATTCTGGATTGTGCCTTTTTGGCACCCCTTCCTTACTTGGCACCCATGTGGCACCCCTTGGACACTTGGAAATACTTCATCTCTCATAACTATGACATTTTAAAAATGTTTTAGTGCTTTTTTTGCAAAAACACTAGTTTACAGAAAAATTGAACCTTTAATATCTTGCAAATGGTAGCTCAAATTTGGGTACCATTTTTTTCAAAAGTGTTTGTAATTAAATTATCCATACTGTAGGCTTGTTATTTGTCAAAAATGCACTAGTTTATAAAGTGCCTAAAATTTGGGTCTCTTGGGATGCATTTTTGGCTGAGTCTGACATCCTGTTTGCTTTAGTCTTGCACTGATTGCTCTAAGTTGCATTTTTGGCTGAGTCTAACATATTTTGAGCATGCACTTGCATATTTGGGGGGTGGATCAATATTTTGAGGGGGTGTGATTGCTTTTCACAACTTGCAAATCTTTGTTTTCATTCTCCTTTTTGCATAATTTCACAACTTGTAATCAACACAACTTCACCTAAATTTAGCTAAAAATGGATTATTTTCAACTTAAACCCCTACACCCTTCAACTATCATGAATGGAAAGTTAAAATGTGAATCATTCTTAAAATCAAAGGGTTGTATAGGATCACCATGGCTACTGAAGTAAAACCCAACACTGATGCTAAAAAGGTCAAGTGGTAAAACCGTAGTGATGAAGCCTATGGATTACAGAGCTTGTTTGTGTCTCTAGAAATTTTCTTCCTTTTGGAATCCTCCAAGACTCCCAATGACATATGGGACACCTTAGAAAACTTATTTGGGAAGTTTGATGAGATGAGAGGTCATGAGCTTGAAAATGAACTCATAAGTCTAAGTCCTAGCAACTTTGACACCCTATAGGACTTCTTCACTAAGTTTAAGGCCCTTAGATTGCAATTGAAAGAATGCAGGATAAAGAATAAAGATGATCAACTCATACTTTCTATTCTTTCAAAGTTAGGTCCAAGCTATTTAGTCTTTGTCTCCACTTTCCATGCCACAAAAAGTGCCCCTGACACTACATGGAAAATGCCTTCTTTGGATTCATTCATTTTCAACTTGACTAGGGAGCAAGATAAGCTAATTCAAATGGGCACAATGAAGTCTACTCAACCCCAAGCTTTGATAGCTATAAATGGTAAGGATGAGACTTAAACAAAGGAGAAGAAAAAAAATAATGACTAGGAGAAGAAGAAAGAAAACAACAATCCTGCCAAAAACAACACTAATTCTTCATCCTCTAATGCTAAACCTAAGAAGGAAAAGGTTAAGTGTGCCTATTGTAAAAAGACAGGGCATGATGAACACAAATACATGAAGAAACAAATAGATCACCTAACTCATCTTCTAGAGAAGAATACCATAGGTGTTCCTGAGTCCATCAAGCAAAATTCATTTACCCAAGATTCTACCAAGGCAAAAGGCAAGGGTAAGGAGAAATAAAATGGCAAGGCCCTTATAGCTACAATAGCTTCTACATCTTCATGGGTCATTAATTTAGGTGCTTCCCACCACATGGGCTCTTCATTAGTTGATTTTTCATCTTTAGATCCTTGTAGCATGACTTCAATTAGTTTGGGTGGTGACACATCAGTTTTCGTTGTAGGGAGAGGGTCAGTTGAAATGGAAGGAGGAACATTAAATAATGTTCTAAGTGTTCCTTCTCTTTCAACCAATCTCTTATTAGTGTGCCAAATCACTCACATTGGTCAGGGCGTGAGAGTTGAGTTTTCACCAAATTCAGTGGCTATTAGGGAGTTGCATAGTGATACTATAGTGGTAGTGGGTAGGGTAGATCACTAAGCAAGGTTATACACCTCACACTTTGCATCAAATTCTTCTCCAACAACATTGCTAACTCATTCAGATGGAGTTAGAAAATTGTGGCATAAGTGGTTTGGCCACTTTAACTACCGCTACCTTGAGCAACTTTATAAAAATGACATGGTCATTGGCTTGCCTCATGTCCAATTCTCAAAAGGACTTTGCAAGGGGTACTCCCTTGGGAAGCATCCTGAAGCAAAATTTAACAAAGGCAAAGCTTGGAAGGCTTCACAACCTTTGGAGTTAGTCTATAGTGATGTATCAGGACCCTTTCCTAAACCATCTTTCATAAGGGCCAAGTACATCCTCACTTTCATTGATGATTTCTCTAGGTACACTTGGATATATTTTCTCAAACAAAAGTCTGAAGTGTTTGAAAATTTTCTAGACTTCAAGGCTCTTGTTGAGAAATAGAGTGAGAAATCCATCAAGGTTCTTTAAACTGATAATGGAAGGAAGTATTTTAGCATTAGGTTTGAGTAGTTTTTCACCATAGAGGGGATTGATTTGTAGCACACAGTCACTTATAGTCCTTCACATAATGGGGTTGCAAAACACAAAAATAGGTTCTTGAAAGAGATGGGTAGCTATATGATTCACTCTAAATACTTAGCACCATAGTATTGGGTCAAAGCCATCAATTATGCTTGCTACATTAAAAATAGGGTTCCTCACAAAGCTTTGAAAGGGATAACACCCTTTAAAGCTTGGCATAAAAGGAAACTTGATGTTGAGCACCTCAAGGTTTTTAAATCCCCAGCCATGGCCTGCATTCTGAAGAAGAAATGCAAAGCTATGGAATGACATTCCAAGCCTTGCATCTTTGTAGGATATCTAGATGGTATTAAGGGGCATCACCTTCTAGATCCAGTCACTCATGAGTTGTTCATCGAGAGAAGTGTCCTCTTTCAGGAGAGTCCTAGACACTCAACACTTGACACTTCTTCTCCCTCATTGGATCTACTTCTTCATGATGATTCCTCATCAGATTTAGATCAGCCATAGTAGGTTCTCAAGCCAAATACATCTTCTTCTTCGAGTTCAGATAGTGAAGATAGTGATGCAGAGTCATCCACCTCTAGTTAGTTAGAGGATGAGGAGTTAACACCTGACTTGCCCACTTTTGGACCACTTTGGGCTAGACAAACACTTGAGAGTGATGGCACTTGGGCAGGAGATCTTGTAGATGAAAGATGTACTAGGGGGGTTTTTAGAGAGATCCGCATGCCTTCTTTGCTTTAGTTTTAGATCCATAGACTTTTCAAGAGGCATCTGGGGTACCTGAGTGGGATAGTGCTATGGAGGAAGAATATTCCTCCTTAATCAAAAATCACACTTGGGATTTGACTTCACTTCCTAAGGGAAGAAAGATGGTTTAATGTAGGTGGATATATTGGACCAAGTTTTCAACAGATGGGTCAGTTGATAAGTACAAGGCATGACTGGTCACCAAGGGTTTCTCACAGGTGGCAAGCTTTGACTGCTCAGAGACCTTTGCACCCATTGTAAAGATGACTTCTATCCAACTCACCTTGGCTATTGCCATAGCACATGTTTGGGATGTACATCAAATGGATGTGAAGAGTGCCTTTCTTCATGAAGGCCTAGAGGAGGAGATCTACATGGAGCAACTGATAAGATTTGTTTAGGATTCTTCCTTAGTATGCAGACTTAGGAAATCCATTTATGGAATTAAATAGTCCCCTTAGGCTTTGTATGCCAAGATGGGTTCCTTCCTTCTCATAGCAGGTTTCACTAGGTGCCATTCTAATCCCAATGTCTACTTCTTATGGTAGATGATTAGCTCTTGATTTTGGTTCTATATGTTGATGACCTTTTGATCACCGAGAGTTCTTTATTAGCTATTATAGTGATGAAGGCATCTCTTCAAGATAGATTTGACATGAAAAACTTGGGTTTGTTGCACTACTTCCTTGGCATCGAGATCTCACAATTAGATTCAGGGATTTCTCTTACACAGCCTAAGTATGCTCTTGATTTATTGGCTCGGTTTCACATGGCTAATTGCAAGCCATCTCTAACTCCCTTTCTATCAAGAGTCAAGCTTGAGGCTGATTTTTATTTACCATTAGTTGATGCCACTTAGTGTCAACAACTTATTGGTGGTTTCATCTACTTGACTCACACTAGGCTTGACATATCATATATAGTGGGACTTGTCTCCAGATTCATGTAGGAACCTCATGAGCTGCATTGGAAAGCAGCTAAGAGGATCTTGCATTACATATAGGGTTCATATAGATACAAGATTCATTACAGATTTGACATATAGGTTGACTTGGTTGGATATATAGATTCAGATTGGGATGGTAATTCATAGACTCACAATTCCACTTCTGGTTATAGTTTCTCTCTAGGTTTTGGTCTTATCAGTTGGTCTAGTAAGAAGCAGATAGCTATTGCTATATCATCCATAGAGGTAGAGTATAGGGGAGCTATTAATGCAGCTACTAAGGCTATTTGGCTTTAGGGGATACATTTTGAGTTTGTCATTCCTATAAGGCATCCCACCATCATTTATTGTGATAACCAGAGTACCATCTAGATTTTTAGGAATCTAGTTCAACACTAGCAAACCAAGCACATAGAGATTCATATGCTTTTCATTTAGGAGCTTATTCATAGTCAAGTCATTGATTTGATATTTTACTAGTCTTCAGAGTAGGTTGTAGACATCTTCACCAAACCTTTCACTAAGATCAAGTTCATTCATCTATGAGCTCTTCTTGGGGTGCGGTCTACATCTATAGTACCATCATCTTTGGGGGGGCCATTAGCCTCTTCCTTTATTTTATGTCTCTCTTTTGGGGGGGAGTTTTTTCCTATGGGTTTTCTCCTTTTCTCTATCTTATGGGAGATTTCATTTGTACATGGGTACCTCATTAGGCCTAGTTACCGAGACCCATTTTATATTTCCACACTACCCACCTAAGCTACGCTTATGGGGGATATTAGTGTAGTTTTTTTATTTTTCCCTATTTATTAATTAGGGAAATTTTATTTCTTGTGCATACATGGAGTTTTCCTACATTTTTGGGATAGGCTAGCTTATGTGGAGGTCTGTGTCATAGATGTCTCATAGGTGTCATAAGAATGTCATAAGTAACTCTCTTGATTGGAGTTACTTCTCTATTCTTAGCACCTTGTCACCACCTTTCATGGAGGAGTTACAGTCTATTCTTAGGGTGCCTTGTCAACCTTTTGTGGAGGAGTTACTTACGTACTCTCCTATATGTATTCCTCACTTTGGCCATCTCATGTTGATTATATTTTGGTTTTCTCCATTTTGTCTTATGCAATTTATCTTCTTGTGTTATTTTCAAATTTCTTTAGCATCTATGTGGTGTGCACTTGCTTCATCTCATGTGATCACGTGTCCATTGCACTCACATTATCTAGATTCTAGCAACAACTCTGATAGAAATGATAAAGAGTGATTGGAGGAAAATTATTGGTAGGGGGATGTAGTGTAGTATTGATTTGAAATCAATAGTATTGGGCTAGGATGATTTAAACCTATGTTGTCATAAAATTATTAACAATAGCAGTTAAAAATGGAATTTGAGGGTGGGGTTAGGTGGAAATGGCTAGTAGCTTAACAATAAATGGTATTTTTGTTATTTTAGAGTATATTTTTTTGGAGATCATACATAGTGACCATCGGTGGTTCAACTTGACCATTGATAGTCGACCTCAAAGATGAAAGAGGCTAATCAACTATTGATGGTTCCTTAAACTATCGATGGTTAGTGTTAAGAGTTAGATGTTTAAAGGGGTTTTAATGTTGTTGGACATGTTAATTCAAAACAATTTCTTAAAGTTTGTGATGGGTGTTAAGGGAGGTACATGAGGGATGAAGTTGTAAGGGGTTAGATAAAAAAAATGGAATAGGTTGGTAGAGTGTTGAAAGGATTAGATTGTGAAAACGGTGAGGTAAGAATTGTTTTATCAAAATTTCATATGTCTTAGTAAAGAGTGAATTAGAGTGGAAATAGTTAATTAAGATTTTAATGGTAGTGGTTTGATGTAGGCCCATGAGTAGATTTAGATGAGGAACTGAGTCCTAAAAACATTTGTAGAGGTTTGAGGTGGGATTATAGATTGTAAGTGAAGGTAGATGGAGGATGTTAGACTAGGGGCCATGAGGCATTACTAGCACATACCATGAGATGCATCGATGATTATGGTTCTCATCGAGAGATAAGATCCTACCAAAATCACATTCTTATTATCGATTAGGGAGATGATGATACTATTAGAGGATGATCATAGGATCATTATGGATTTTGATTTAGGGGGAGTTGATATACCACATTGATAGTGATGAGTAAGATTACTTCATGGACTTGATATATGGTATAGATCAAGTTGAGTCTAGATACCATACTAATTGATTTTGCTATGGGCAATTATACTAGAGGGCCCCATATGATAGATGTCTTTTGACCATGATGATGATGGGTATATCTTGTTTCATAGTACTAGACTCAAATAATAGCTAATTTCCATGTTTTTTATTAAGAGTGGTCATATATATGCTTCTAATGGGTATAATTTTTGGATGGGCCTCGATGTTGCTGGAGTAGATATATAAAGAGCTCTAGGCCTTTAAAGCATGGAGATGATATGGGATCAACATCATCTTTATTCTCCATTATTGGGTAGATGAGCATATATGAGTGTTGAGACCTTTTGGGCTACACTAAGAAGGCTATACACTAATGGATTATAATGTTGTTTTCATGAGGTAATGAGGTGATTATATAGTTTTAGGGGCTAGTGGTGGATCTAGAGATATTGACTAGTTTTGAGATTACTTGGAGGGCTTGGTGGTAGCGGACATTATATAGAGTCCTTATGTTAGTTGGCCCTTATGGATAGGTTAAAAGTACCATTATCTATCATTTTAGAGTTGGTGGTGGGTTTATTGGAGATGGGATGTAGATATCAAATACATCCCAATAAATTGAGTCTAGAGGTAGTTTAGGATGGCATAGGATATACCACTAGATGTTCTTTAGTATAGGAAGGAGGATGTAAAGTACCTACTTATAGAATCATAGTTGGATGATATTATGTTGGATTATGAGGAGCTTCCAGTGAGATCTCCCATAGATGATGTGGGAGTTACTAATGGACACATGGGATGGTACCAGGCCAACTATGTGCTTGTAGATTTTGTATGGGGAGATGAGGACTAATAACCCATGGACATGGATCTTGTATAGGTATAGGGTGGAGGGTAGGATGATTAGACAATAATAGCTTTTGTAACATCACAAGCCTAGGTGATAATTTTACAAGGATAGGTGACTACATTATAGGCATAGATATTCACTTTACAGGGGTATGTTACCACTTTGATAGGTAAGTGTGATCAGGTTAGAGTCACTATTAGGTTGGTCCTGTAGGAGAGAGACTCTATAAGATAGAGATTTAGTTTAGCCATAGTAAGAGGAGGACCAACTAACTTAGTTCCAAGGATATGATATCTAGAGGTTATGGTGCTAGCTCAGATACTAGATGTGATGAGATATGGGAATTATAGAGCTAGCCTGGTAGGGGGCCCATCGATATCTACTCAAGGTCAGTGGGTATCAACTATAGTATAGGTAGGCACATTAGGGGGTCCATTTCTAGATGGTGGGTAAGGTGTAGGTGGTTTTAGTTTTAATACCACAAGGCCTTGAGATATGATATTTATACGATGTATATTTTTTGTTTACATTTTAATACTAGCCTACATGCCAATGAGGTGAGATGTATTTATGAGAGAGACATATATTATGATGATGTGACTTGATGATTATGATTATGTTATGAGTATGTTTGTTATGATTATGTTTATGAGGAATATGACGTGATTTTGATTATGGTGTTGATGATTATGATCATGATTATGGTTTATGCCTATGTTGTTTATGATCTATTAGCTTAAGTATGATGATGATGATGTGATTATTATTATAATTATGTTGATTATGATGTTTATGTTGATTTATGATCATGATTATGAGGACATGTGTGTATAATGGTCATGATGTCCTTGATGATCATGTCATAATGTGATAAGTTTGGTTATGATTATGTTTGAGGCATGATGATGATAATGTGGTGACTGGAGTATAGAATGTTTAATTTAAGTTAGTTTAAAAAATGGATGTGATGATATTTTGGGTGATGCTTTCAGACATATAAAAATGTTTTATTGGTATGATGTGATAGCTAGTAGACATGTTTTACTTGATATGATAATTTTTTTGGGATTGGTATTGGTATGATGTGATTGTTTTGATGTTATGGTAGGAGAGGGTGTAAGATTGTCTTGGTCATGAGAATGTTTGACTATGTTGAAAGGAAACAAAGAAAGACACACATGTTCACATGTCCCAAGAAATGGATAAGAGGCATGTTGCTTTGATTAGTAACAACCTAAAATAAAAACCATAGTTAGATCAACTTAGTGAACACAAACCCAACAAGTTCTTTACAGGAGCATGATTTTATTGAGAACAAATGTGTCTTGATCAATTCATATAAATTCAGCTCACAGTACCTTGAGTTCAAAGAGGAGTCAAGGAAATGTGGGAAATAGGTAAGATGTTGAATGTTAAGTGGTAACCTGATGTGGGTTAGTTTGCCCCTTCTATAATTGACCAAAGAGCTTTAGTAGACAAGTCTATGCCTTATTATGACATGTAGACTGATCAATGCAAGAAATCTACCAATGCCATGTATAGGAGCCAATTCTGGCATGATGGGATGCTTTATAGATTGATCAATGTGGGAAATCTACCAATGGCATTTCTAAGAGCTGATTGTAGCTTACTTATTTGGATTTTGATAGAATTTTGTTTATTTCTTTTGCTATTTAAGTAAGTTGCTAAAGTTGATACAAGAAAGAAGCATCATATAATTATTTCTTAACCATTCTTCAAGGGAGTGGTCTAAATTTTTATTTATATATCTATCCTTCAATAAAGTAGTCTATTTTTAAGTAATTTTAAATAATGGGGCATCTATACTTCAAGGGAGCAGTCTATGATTGTTAGAGAGAAGTGATTTTGAATGCAAATTTAGACATGGACAAGTCTATTTAAATGTCTACCTATATGGAAGCAAGACTTTAACATAAAAGGTTAATGGTAAATGGAAGGGAGGGGTTGAGAAATAACTAACCATGGGATTCCATCTATTGAAAGATGAAAAACATCTATGAGAAAAATATTATGGGTAGAGTCAAGGTACCATAATTAGGACTAGGTTTTATATGTGATAGATGAATCACATGGTTTTATGTTATAGTCAATTATTCCGAAATATTAAAGGAAAATACAGATGAGAGGAGGTAAAAGTCTCATGAACCAAGGGATGAGCTTAAGTTAGACATAGAAGTGAGTATGATCCTATTTAATAATAGAAAGGACATATATGTAAAGGATTTATTGGCTCAGGTTTTCGTTTGCCTTTGAGATAGGAAAAATGATAAGCACCAAATATATACTTATGGGTTATAATGTAGGGTCCTAGATAATTAAAATAAAACTTGCCATTATTTGTCTTCTCTATGTTAGTTACATGTTGATTTTCTTTGAAGACGAGGTCATCGATATTAAAATCTCATTATTCAAATGTTTTTTATAGACACTCTTTATTTACTCTTGATAAACATGAAGATGATTTAGTGTGGCAAGGTGATGCTTGTCAAGAAGCTCTAGTCACAAGAGGTGTTCTTTATAATAATTGATTTTAGAGAGGATTTCATGTAAGGATATGTGAAGTGATGGAATTTATAATTCAAGAGGTAAGACTGCCTTGGCTCCAAAGATGAGGGAGAAAGGTGTTGCACTTGTAGTGGTTCAGATACTAGTGTGATAAATAAAATAAAGTGAATGGGATATGGAGGTGCCAATCATGAATAGAAGCATTGACCACCCTTGTGATAGTTTTTATGAGGGTTTTGTTGGAATATTTAGCCTATCCATTGGATTATTGATGATAAGGTGAGGAGAAGCTTAAGTTGATGCCAAAATCATCATAAATCTCTTAGAGTTTCTTCTTTTTAAAGGACTAGCAGTTATTAGATATGATTTTATGAGGAACATCAAAGTAGAAGATGATGTGGTTGTTAGTGAAATCAATGATATTTTCAGCTTTGGTTTATATAAGTGGGATGTATTCCACCCATTTGGTGAAATATTCCATAGCACTAATTATATATTAATGTCATTGTGAATAATGCTGGTTGATTTCCCCAATAAGGTCAAGGCCCATTGTGAGAAGGGCCAATAGTATTGACATAATTGAATACCATAGGGAGGTGCATGATGAAGGTTATCATGTTATTTAAATTGATTCATTTTTTGGCATAGTCATACTAGTCTTGATTAAGTGTGGGCCAATATTAGCCTATGCAAAGAATATGTTTTATGATAGTTAGTCTACTAAAGTGTCCCCCATAGATTCCATAATGGACTTCCTTGATGGCATGAGAAGCCTCATGACTATGGAGACAATAGATAAGGATGTCATCAAAACCTCATTTGTAAAATATTCCTCCTAGTATGATGTAATGAGAGGAACCCTACATAAAATATGTATGGGAATTCTTTGAAAGATTAGGAGGGAGAATGCTGAGGTTAATGTAATAAAAAAATTGGTTATACTAAATGTTAGAAGGTGAGGTTTCCACTCTATAAATAGTAGGAAGATCAGAGATAATAGATGAAGGTGTGATAAAATGATGAATGTTAACAAATAGTTAAGATTCATCTATTTGGGATGTAATTTGGGAAGCAATAAATTCCATGGTGTCTTCAAATTTATTAGTGGATCAAGGAACCGATTGGATAGTGTAATGATCAAATAATGTGAAGAGTACATATACACTTTTTTTATAATTCAAGAGGACATCATTTTATCACTGATAATATCTATTGACTTGGTTGATGACCAATAATGAGTATCTAAAGATACTAAATATTTTGATGCCCAAAGTTAGGGCAGTTTGAAGACCTATGACTGAGGCTTTGTATTCAGCTACATTATTGGTAAAATCAAAGTCAAATTTAAAGGAAATAGGAATATTTTCTCCATTAAGGGGAATTAGGATTACTCTATCACCCCCACCATTTTGGTTTTTATATCCATCTAAAATCATGTTCATTTAAAATGTGGGTTCCTCTAAAGAAAGAGTTGTTATAAACTCATCTGGGAAGGTAAGAGGAAGAGGTTGCTTATCAGGTAGAGGGGATTTGAATAATTGGTTAGTAATGAACTTTACTTTAATATAATTTTGAATAATAAACTCATGATCAAACTCTATTAAAATTATGAACCACTTAGCCATACATTAGTTTTGATATGGCTTAGAGTGTGTATACTTGAGAGGCTTAGTGTTAGTTATGACATAAGTTTTATGATTAAGAATATAATGATAGAGTTTGGATGCTATAAAGACTAAGTCAAGGAAATTTTTTTTGAGATGGGTATATCGAGTTTCATATTTGATTAGGGTACAACTGATGTAATAGATGGCTTGATCTTTATTCTATTAATCATGATGCATAAGCGTTGTGCCAAGGGAATGATCTATGGTGGATATATATAGGTATAAGGGTTGATCATTTTTAGGAGGGTTAAGCATAGGTGGAGATAGAAGGTACTCTTTGATTTAGTCAAAGGCTTATTGGAATTATTTGGTCCACTTAAAACAAATATCTTTCTTTAGGAGGTGGTAGAAGGGTTCACATTTGTTTGATAGTTTGGAGATGAAGCATCAAATGCATTAAAGTTTACCTTGTAGGCTATGGAATTGGGTAAGGTTAGTGGGATGAGGCATCTCCAAAATGGCTCAAACTTTAGTAGGATCAATCTTTATTCCATGAATACAAATGATGAAGCCAAGGATTTTTTCCTGATAAGACTCCAAAGATACACTTATTGGGATTAAGCTAAACGTTGTAATGGATTAATAATTTGAATATGATGGTGAGAATAACTAGATGGTCCTGGAGATGCTTGGACTTACTAAGGAAATCATTTACATAATCCTCTATGATCTTATGGATGAGGTCATGAAAGATATAGGGCATGGCCCATTGATAGGTTTCCCCTGTATTCTTTAGTCTAATGGGCATAACCCAATAGCATAAAGTTCCCCATAGGGTGATAAAAAAAGTTTTATGTTGATATTTAGGGGAAATAAAGATTTTATTGTATCCTAAGAAACCATCCATGAGTGATATCATTTCATGGCCATCTATGAGATCAATAATTTAGTCAATGATAGGTAGGGGAAAGTCATCTTCAAGGTAGATGAGGTTAATGTCACAAGAGTTAATGGAGAGGTGAATGCCCCCCATGGTCTTGGTGATGGGAAAAATGTTAGAAACTTATTGTGGATAGTCAATAGGCTAGATGAAGTTAATGGATAAGAGGCATTAAAGTTATTCTTTGACAAAAATATCTATGTGGGGATGCATGTGGAAAAGTTCTTGCAAAATTGGCTTAACCTCAAGATGAGCGATGATGTTATAGAGAGAAATATAGGGATCAATTCTAGGCATGTCCTGATGGGACCACTAAAATGCTATGCTATAGTCATGAAGGAAAGAAGGGTAGGCTTGTTGCTTCATAGAATATAAAGATTGGCCAATTTTGATAATGTGAGGGTTCTCCTAAGTTCCAAAGTTGACATTAATGGTTGATTCATTTAGCATGGTTTAGTTTTTAGGAGGGAGATATTTGTGGATAGAGAAATCCCTCACACCTAGGTGGGTGAGAATGGATTCATCATCTTCATGTTGGATGGTGTTGATGGTGGGAGAGTCACATTAAATCATTTTTGGATGAATTAGGGGAAGGGTTTTATTTTATCCATCCTTTTGAGAGGTAAGGGGGCCTAAACTAACAATGTTGATTAGAAAAAAAAGTTATATGAGATGATGTAGGACTCCTCAGACTGGGAAGATGGTGTTGGTGAGGATTTAATTTCTTTGATGGTGGTAGTAATGGGTTTTGGTGATGTTGGTTCTTCTAGTGGTTCAAACTTGAGACGAAAAAACTCACAAGTTTTTTGGGTTTTAATAACAGGTAACTCATGAGGTCCTTATTCATAGAGGCTAAGGCCAAATCCCTTCTAAGTGAATTGATAAAGGTAGGTTTTGGCAAAGGTTGGGTTGCTTAGGTAAGAAAAGTTAGAATTAAAGGGTTGGATACATGGAGTGGTAGTGGGAGTTAGAAGTGGATAATCATGTCCCTGATAGGTGAAATTCATTTGACTATTGGGAATCCAAAATGGGACATTGGTATCAATGTTTGGGTCATAAGAAGGGTTAATTCAAATATTCCCATATTTATGTGTAGGGAATGCATCTAAAGTGAGAATGCAATATTACCCCAATGAGAGTTGTTGAAATGTTGATTACAATGGGTTTTCCACCATAATTTATGATGAAGGAATAAATGAGATAGTGATGCTTCATCATTATGGTGGGGGAAAATGTTACCAATCGTGAGTGATGAGTTAGTTTGATTAGAAGCTAGTTGTGAGGTGGATGAAGGAGGAATAATCATGTCATTAGGTTGATAAGTCATATTATAGGAGGTAAAGGGACTAGGATCAGCTTTGATATCTCAAATTTTATGCATTAGTGTAAGGTGGGATGGATGCAACTCATTGCATAGATGTAAGGGTATCCAAGTAACACATTATGTTAGAACTCACCCTTGACAATGTAAAATAGTTTGAGAATGGTTCAGAGTCCCAAATAGATGTGGAACACCATGGTCCATAAGGTAGTTTCTATAGTATCATTTAAAGAGTGAAGGACCACTATACTCTTAGACATGATGTTTGTGAGGAGTTAAAGTTGGTCATATGAATGGGATGATATGATGTTGATGTTAGCTCCTTCATCAATCATTATCCTTTTGACATGGATCTGATTTATGTATGTTATGATGAAGAGTGGGGGATCAAGATCTTCAGTATGAAAAGGTGGCATTTTTGAATCCTAAAAGGTGACAAGGCTGGCTTGGAAAAGGGATCCAAAAAAAGATACAAGAGGTTGTGGATCATCTGGTTGAACCTCTATATAATGTAGAGCCTTGACTAATGCTTGGTGATATTAAGGCAAGCTGTTGATCAGATCGTAAAGGCTCATTTTCACCATTATTTGGTGAAGTTATTTTAGCATGAGTCATTGGATAAATGGAGTAAGGTTGGGATGTAAATCTACCAAAAAGGATACTTTAGGTTTTGATAGTTTCAAGGGTAGAGATGGAGATGCTTGAGTTCAGTTGGGAGGTTGTGAGGTCGAAGGGTAACTCTAGGGGATGGTTACATTGGTTTTCTCCTTATCCTTTTATTGTGCTTGAGAATGTGTAACCATATGAATGGTGTGGATAAAGGGACTTGATATTTATTTGGTTCCTCTTATTTTATCTTAGGTTAGGGTAAGGGAGTAGTTATTTATTGGATAGGTTGGCTAAATAATGGGGTGGATTATGGACTTAATATAGGCTACTTTAATAGATCATCTTCATCTAAAAGATTGTGGATAAGTGTTTAGAGATACTTTTAGTTCTTCATATCATGTCTAGGAGTCCTATGCTAAAGACAAATCAAATTATCATTGAAATAAGTTAGTTTAGGATGAGATGGGTCAAAAGGTTTGATTGGAGGTAGTCTAATGGAAGAGGTTCATAATAACCTTTGTAAAAATGTTATGTAGGAATCCAAAAAGGGTGTTTTAGGTAAGGGGTTTCAAATTTGAGGGGTGAGGACTTTAATGGGCATAGCCTTCCTCATGGAAACAATAATTAGAGTAATGATTTTAGTTTATGGTTTTTGTTGGGTTTGTTTGGATATGATCAGCTTGGGGGTTGGAAACTTAAATGTAATTTTTTTTGATGATAAAGGTTTGGTTATAGGTGGGAAGGTATATAGGGATAGGTTGGTTAGGAATGATTAAGCACTAGAGTTTTTTATGGTTAAAGGTAGAGAAAAAGGAGATGGTTTCTTAGAATAAGAATAGATAATGGGGATGATAGAAGGATGGGGTCCTAAAATGGAAGGTAGGATGGAAGGAGGTGGTATGGGTCTATTTTGTGGTGGAGGTTTGGGTAGTACTTCCTTCTTAAAGGAAATAATTATATTTGGCTTTGGTGGTATTTATGGAGTTAAGTCCAATCTCAAAGGAGGGTGACTATGAGTAGGTGTGGGAAGAATCCCTAAGTTTTGATTGGTTTGGTGAAAGAAGTATAAGGTGACTTGGAAATTTTAGGTGGAGGTTTTTGAGATGGTTCATTTATTAATTTAGAGTAGGTAGTTGGTGGGGTGGTAATAAAGGGTTTAAGTGTGGGATCCGATGAAGTTGAGGAGTCAGATTTGCTTTGATAATGAAGGCTAAGTCGATGCCAAAAGGTGGATCTATAAAAGTTAGGTTGGGATGTGAACTCTAAACTTTGGACTAACTTAGATAAGGGTTTATAAATGGGCATGGTTCCTTGATCATTGGTATTAAATATTAAGTCCTTGGGTGGAAAAGAAGGAATGGTTTTAGTATTGGTATCTTTGGTGTAAGCTATGGTTTTGGTTTTGGTATTGTTGGAAGGCTCTAAAGGTGGTGATTCAGTAGATGAGGTAACAATTTCTTAGGGAATGACTTCCAAAGAGGGAATAAATGGTTATATGATTGGAGAGGTAGATATGGTTGTTTCCTTAGCTTGGATGTTCAAATAAGTAGGTGATTATATTGCTTGGATTGGATGGGTGGAGGAAGTGGTTGATGTAATAATTGACTTCTTATGTGTTTCCACCAAAGAAGGGGTAGATAAAGCTATGGTCACATAAAGTGGAGAGAGGTTGTTGATTCCTTGATTTTGGTATCTAAAGGAATATATATTGGGTTGGATTCATCTATTTGGGTGATAGAGTTAATGATCTCTTAAAAAAAGGGCACATTATTTATAACATTGATTGTATATGACTCATGTGAGTTAGATGATTCAGGTTTACTATCATGATGTTGGGTGGAAGGAGCATGACTTAGGAAAGGCTTAAAAAAATGTCAAAATATTGATTATGAGGTTCATTTGGGTTATAAAATCATGAAATACCACTAATAATTAGGTTTTGGACAAGATTTTTAAAGGTATCACATCTATTAATGTCATGTACAATAGTTTAATGAAATGCACAATGGTCAGATTTGTTATACCACCCAATTACAAGGTGAGAAGAATCAAACTTTTTGGGGTGATTTAATTGGTAGAATTTGGATAAGGTATCCAAAATAGATGCATATGGCTCCCTAATGGGAGTATCTTGTCTTAGAGGGGTTCGGTTTTGAGTTCAATTTTTTTTATAAGAAGATTTATAAGAATTATTTTGATGTGATTGGTTAATATTTAGATGGGGGGAAGTTTTTAGAACCATCAAATTTGTCAATATTTTTTCCTTGGTATTAAACTGATTAGTGGTTTGTGTAGAGGGAGGGTCATTGGGTTTGAAAGTAGAATTATTATTCTGCAATTTTAGTTTACCTTC
The DNA here is from genome assembly GCA_037957365.1 of Torreya grandis. Lineage (NCBI taxonomy): Eukaryota > Viridiplantae > Streptophyta > Pinopsida > Cupressales > Taxaceae > Torreya > Torreya grandis. The sequence continues at coordinate 67,834 of JARHVA010005410.1, read as the reverse complement.
ATCAATGGCATGGTTTTCAAGTTTTCATGCCATGGTCAATGCCTCATCAAATGTTTGAAAATTTTGGACTTGAAGAGTTGGTATAATATGCTTATCACAATCCCTAGAGAAAATTTCAATGACTTTTGGCTGGGGTAAGGTGAAGGAAAGTTGGTTGATGATGCCTCTCCATCTAGCCACAAAAGTAACAATTGACTCATCATCAAATTATTTGATAGAATAGAGGTCAGCTATGGAAACATTTTTAGTTATGTTTACTAAGACATGTTCTAAAAATATGTGGGCTAGTTGGGATAAGGATAAGATGGAGTGTGTAGGGAGAGATTTGTACTAATCAAATATGGGTCCTAATAAGGACATTAGGAAGGTTCAAAGTAGGAGAGAATCATCATATGTGATCAAGTAACAAGAATGATGGAATTCTCTCAAATGTTTTTTGGGATCCTTCATACCTTAGAATTTGGAAAATTTAGGCAATTCCCATTGATGAGGATAAGAGTGGAGGAGAATGGATGGATGGATAGGTTTGTTGCACATTTGGTCATAGGATAAAAGTTTATGAGATCTAAAAATGGATGATTATAAATTAGTCATTTTATCCATTAGCATCTTAATCAAATCTGCTTAAGGTTGGGAGTGTGCATAATTGATGGGTGCATTTTATTGGGGTTGAGTGGTAGCTATATAAAGATATGTCGTAGAAGGCATTGAAGAGGCCACATATTGGTAAGTGGTGACAAGAGGTTGAGATGGTGCCACATATGAGATGATTGGCATAAATTATTGTGTGGAAGGTGGTATATACCCATATTGGTAGGTTGTAATAGGTACTTGTTAAGGGATAGATGTGATTTGACTCAAAGGTATGGTTTAGGTGGAAGGTGGAGGTTGGGTAGGTTAAGGTTGGGTAGTGGCTCTAGTGTTGATAAGTGGAAGTGTTTTTGGTATAAAAATCATTAGGTTATAAAATGGGGTGTTGGTAAAGGGATTGGCTACAATCTAAGGAAGGATGGAAATAGGGGTAGAAGATAATCCCATGGTAGGTGGTGTATAGGTAACTAAAGGTAAATTTGAACCTATATGAAGTGTGGTAGGAGTTTTTTGGTTAGAATTTGTGATATTAGATTGGGCTTGGGTAGTGGTGGTGGATGAAATTTTGAAAGAAGATGAGGCTTGGTTTAGAAAAGGTTGGGTTGAGGTAGTACCCACCATAAGAGGGGATGACATTCCATAAGAAGGATCCATAGGAAGAACTAAAGTAAGGGAGGTATAATAGGGCACGGTGTTAAGGTAGTGTTGAAGGGCTACCTAAATATTGTTAAGGAAGTTATTGAAGTTAGCATCACCTTTAGATACAACTAGGATTTTGGTAGGAGGGGGAGGAGAAAGAGGGGAACCCTCAACATCATAAGTGTACTCCATGGAGGAAGAAGAGGTTGGTGGAGATTGGTTGGTTTGATTTCTTATTTGTTGTCTATTAAAGACCATATGAGAAATTGGTGGATATTATGATAAAACTCACACTTCAAATAAAGAGAAACCAAAATTAATTAATTAATGCACTAAAAGTGAGTTTATCCTTGGATTCTTTTTATATCGCTTTTTAATTATGCCTTAGAGATTGTGAAGAATAATCTGGTGTATAAATTGGGTAATAAAGACGCAATATATGGATGGTTTTGGGTTGTTTAAGTGATCAAGAGAGAAAATCTATGTTGAACTTCAGTACATGGCTTGATATTGGGGCCTACCCCCTCACTTAATGGTCCCATAATGATTAGAGTGTTGGGTGCTTAACCAAAATATACCATGTTTAGATTTTATACTCAACTAGATAGCTAAGTTGGTTCTCCCCTTGGTGGTGAAATCTAGGTAGGATAGTTGGGAAGGGGTAAGGTTACTGCTAGGTGATGAAATCCTATTCAAGCCTTGTCTCATGTATGTTTTGATGTGATAATTATTTTTTAGTTTGGTTTAGTGTGTGATAACAAATATGAAAGCTACAATAAATTACTTTGCCTCCTAAGTTACTAGATGAACTAAGATTAGCAAGCAATCAATGGATGTAGAAAATTTATTCTAAGCCGAAAAAGAAATTCTTAGATTTCATTAGATGATAAGAAAATAAAGGAGGAAAAGGGGAACTAGGTTGCACCGAGCATGCCAAAATGTTTTATTTTATTTTCCTCATTTCTTAATTTTGAAAGCAAATAAAAGAAAACTAGTGATAGGGTGTGCAGAAGAATACCTAGTAGAATGCATGCAGGAATCTAGATGAAGGTGGGAACTCCTATTTGGCTAAGAAGGAATAACCTACAAATCACAAGAGACATTTTAAAGGGGGTTGTTATATGGTTGGTTTAGTGGATTGCCTAGCATGAGCTAGATCTAAGAAGTGTAATTCTTTCTAGGAGGTTTTCAATCCAATTTTATGATAATTAAGTCTAGAAATGATAAAATAAGATAATTATATTCACTGATAAGAAAGTAAATATGTGATATAAAGTAAGAGATACTTTGATTAATAAATAAAATGATCAAATTTTGATGTTAGGATGGTTGAGGTTTGGCTCAAAAAATTATAAAATCTCCTATGGTCAGGGGGAAACATAGAAAGTTGGGTTTGATTTGAGGTCAAAGGGTGAAAATGACTTGATAAAAAATTATGCCACAACAAATTATCGGTGGTTTGGGGAACCATTATTGGTTGAGGTAAACCATCAATGGTTGGGAAACCATTGATAATTGCTATTGACCATCAATGGTTAGGTGACCATTGGCAATTACCTATGTAAATCTGGAGGTGATTAAAATATGATTTATAGATTAAGATTTTATATAGACAGAGGTTGGATATGGGACTAGAAAGTGGAAAGTGAGGTATTGGTAAATTTAATAGGGTAGAGGGATTATAAACTAGATAGATTAATGAACATAACCATAAGATACCTAAAATTTAGTGGAGGAATCCTAGAGTAATGTGGCTAGACTGATGGTGCTTCGAGCCTTTGAAAGTGAATTTGATAAAGTTTTGGATCTCTAGTGATGATGCTCACTCACTGATATGGTTGTTGAATACCTATAAAAAATTTTGAATGTTAGATGACAAATAGTTGATTCTCTCCTTTTCCCTTCCTCCTCTTCTCCTTTTATAGGTAGAAGTTGTTAAATGAAATAAAGGAAGTTAGTAATTTGATGGAGGATAATGTTACCTATTTTCATATCTTTAAAATCTTGTTTTAAAGGCTAGTTTTCATTTTAGGAGATGTTGATCTCACATAAGAGCTAGAAATGATTTAAATTTTTTAAAGAAAGAGGGGGACATAACCATCGATGGTTAGGCAAACCATTGATGGTTAGGATGACCATTGATGGTCGAGGTGCTAGGAAGAGATGGATGGAAAAAAAGATGAAAAAAGTGATGCATTGAGACATGGGTTGGGTTTAAGTTGTAAACAAGTCTAATGGATTAGGTGGTCGATTAGACATGAGTTCAAATGAGGGTCCATAGTAGTGCGACATTGAAAATTGTCATGTGCAATTTTTGGGTGTCTACATAATGTAGTGTGGACACACATCAATCTTGGTAGGGGCATATTAGATCAAATATTTTAGTAGTTTTAATGTGTTCTCTCAATAGTATCTTACAATCCTTAGATTGGATGGTCTAAGTGTACCCATTTGTTTCTCAAAAGGAAGTATGTGGCACCATATCATAGGTCTAATAGGGACATGCATCATCTTAGTGGGCTCTTGGAGGAGTCCTTTAGATTATCATATAGGAGTAATGTAGATATGACAAGTGTCCTTTAGAGGGGCATGCATCACTCTAAAAAGGAACCCCAAACAACTATATACCATTGAGATTTGGATAGGATGGTTAGGGTACTTCTATGCATCATTTTTGGAAGGCTCTCATGAGTCTTGGATTGGATGGCTTAGATTCCTCTATATTGATCTAAGGTACATCTAAAAGAAGCATGTGTCATCTTATAAGGTTTTTCAAGTTATGATTGGGATAATAAGCATCATTTCATGAACTATGGGATAGGTAGGGACACATGGTGGATCAAATTTGAATGAACTTGCTCATAAGAAATAGGGTCTTGACACGTAGCTTATGGATTTGAATTTCAATGACTAGTTCCTTTGCAAGCTCTTGGGATTGTGCCACATGGTGTCCTTCATAATTGGTAGATTTTCTCCAAGTGGTATAAGTGGAGTGCCTTTCTATCAACCAATGGCATGGATTGATGTTTTTTAGATAAAGATTTATGCCTTCTATAAGTGCCATGGTGACACATGGAATTCTATAGAGTGTCCCTTTTATAATCCCATATATTATTTGATGTCCCATGAGGAATGTCAAACTGATACATTAAAGTTGACATTATGCAAAGTCATGTGAGAAACAAAGTTAGGATTTAGAGACATCCAAGTGTTTATCATAAGCAAAAGTAAAAGGAGGTTTAAAGCAGAACTACATAAGTAAATGATATAAAAAAATAAATTATTATGCTAATATAATCAATGGAAGCTTAATGTGTTCATGTTGATTAAGGAACCAAGTAGAGAATTCTTGGTGAAACCTGCCTATAAATTTGGATCAATTCATGGTTAATAATTCATTAAAACTTGGAAAAAACTTAAAGTAGATTTCCCTAATCCAAATATTTCTATATTCCAATATATATTTCAAGATGAATATTGAACCAATAATTTTCAATAAGTATTAAATCAAACTTTCTATGCAGTTGAAGGGTTTATCAAATCTAACATCTTTGGTAGTTATGGAAAATTAAAATAGGAGGGTCCCCATTCTAGGAATAGGGGGTAGTTGAGCATTAATAAAATGGAATATGATCACATATAATCAAACATTTATATTTTATGTTGAACCTTATAAGATGAACTTTATGTTTCCCTATATAGATCAAAGTAGTGGATGGTTAATGGATCTATTAAGGGTTTGGAATCACTCTTTTAAGTATGCCTTATTATGAATGGAAAGTTCATAAAATTATTTTTTTCTTTCTTAACCCTTGTTTTAATATGCATACATGTAACTCATACTTATAATATTTATCCCTTCATTGAGATATATTAAATGAGTTATTTCTAAACCATGTCCCTAGTTTATTGGCATATTATTGGAAATAAATCTTCATAACCATCAAATTCAATGTTTTTTTAGTTTGAATTTTGGGGATTATGACAACAATATATTATATTCTTCAATTATCCCCACTTTATCATACATATACACTATGTGAGTGCCAAATTTATAGGATAGGTAAGGGCTTGGACAATTCATAATTGGTTATAAGAACCTCATATGGGAATTTACAAGCCATGTGTAGACACCTAATAAAGAATAATAACTAAGTTATATATTAAACATATGTGTACATAATGAAGTTCCTAAATAGATCTTAAACTAATCTAGTGGACACAAATAAATACATCTAGTCAAAATTAAACACTTCAACACCTTCCCTTAAGTGATACCTAGGGAAAGAAAAATAAATAAATATGAGGCTTATTAATATGCTTGATAAGGTACCCAAGTACAAATAAAATAAAAATACATAATAAATTCATGTTGATTCCCCCTAGTGACAACTTCCTTCACCCTAATAAATTATCACAATTGAATGTGACAAGGTAATGCCAATTGCTTAGTAAATATGTCAGTAACATGCTTAGTAGTAGGCCTAAACCCTATGGAAATTACTCCATCCTAAATAAGCTATTGAATAAAGTGCATGTGTATCTCAATATGTTTAGTTTGATGATGCACAACAATATTGAACTAAATATAAATTTAACTTTGATTTTCACAATAAAGAACAATAAGACTTTGATGTGTGAATCTAAACTTTCTTAGAAAATGTCAAAGCTAAAGTGTCTTTTGAATTTCTTTAAAAACACCTCTGTATTAGACCTCAATGGAAGACAAGTAAATATTTATCTATGTTTTTCAAGCCCATGTAACTAGACTATAAGCAGTTTTGAATACAAATCTATAATTTAACTTACGAGTATTGACATTGCCAACCCAATATGAATCATTATATCCCATAATATTTTGATATTTATGTGGTGTGGATTGTATACCAAAGTGTGTGGTGCCCTAAATATAGGTAAAAATGTGTTTGGTTACTTTCCAATTACTTTCATGAGTTTTACATGATAAATGAGAGAAAAAGGTTCACAACAAAAATGATATCAAAGTGAGTGTGTTTTAAGTAAAAAAGTTAACCTAAAAGTTATTGATACAAGTCAAATCAATGATAAGAGTCATATAAGTATAAAAAAGCACCTGATTGATATGGAGTTGGGGGAGGATTACAATCAACCATACTAAATAGAAGAATAATATATGTGACATACTTATTATCCCAATAGAGATACCCTAAGAATATTTATAAACATGTAGGCCAAGAAAATAATGTATAAGTCCCAAATCTATCATATCAAACCTATCTATAAACTTATCCTAGATTTCATGAATAAAGTATTTTGAACTACTAGTGATGGCGAGGTCATGAACATACAAAAAAAATAAAAATATCCTCACCATGTTTTAATATTTATACATTATGATCCGATTCACAATTATAGAAACTATCACTCAATATAAAACTATCCACCTTGTTGTACCATGATCTAAGAGCTTGTTTGAGTGCATAAATTGAATGGTGATGTTTGAAAAATGATGATGAGTCCTTCCCAACCCCCTGAGGTTAATCTATATATATCCTCTTGGAGATCACTGTGAAATAATTTATTATTTATGTACATTAGACAAACAAACCAATGATTTAAAATAACAAGTGAAAGTACAAACCTAGTTGAATCAATATTATCTATAAGTGAAAGGGATTTAGAGTAATCAATCCCTTAAAATTTATAAAATACCTTAGATATGAGTTGATATTTGTAGTTATCAACTAATACATGTACATCATATTTGGTGTTATAGACCCATTTACATTTTAAAAGTTGTATTCCCTTAGGAAGAGGTATAAGTTGCCATGTTTAATTCTTCATCAATGAATAATATTCCTCATGCATGGTATCATCCCACTTAGGGTGACCAATTTACTAAAAAAACAAAATGGTATAATCTATAATGGCATGAACCATATTAGAAACATTAGAGATCTATGAGAAAGTGTGACAAGTATTAGATTGATGTCCAACCAAAGAACCTATTGCATATAAAGTGTTATGTGCCCACTTGGGCAAGGAATTTTAAGGAGGTGGTTATGGTGGATAAAAATGGGTAGTATAAATAACATCCTCATTATCAAAAATAATATCAAGTAGGTACTCATAATCAAATCTAGAAAGAGGATATGAATAAGATGTCAATGTAGACTATTGTACAGTGGGCTGTTCACTAAATTCATACATCCAATCAAAATAATACATATTTTGTGGGGAGTTCAAGAAGCCAATAAGATATTACTTATTCATAATATCTAGAAAAATTAGTGGATGGATCTTATTATTTAAATAGTTTCATTTATCCTCAAGAAAAAATTCCCATGCCATACTTTTGAAAACATGAAATTCAGAAATATCAAGTTTGATGCCTAACCAAAATTATTTGAATGTCATATTATACACAACCTTGTGTGTTATGAAAGTTAGATCTCATTAGCTTACATAATGAACTGATCTCAATATTATGGTCCCAAATTTTTATAATTAGTCATAGAACTTGCCATCTCCTTCAAATTTCTATTCTTCCATTTAACTATTCCATTTTATTGGCATGTGTATGACATAGTGAATTGATATTGGATGCCATGGTCAATATAAAAATATAGGAAGACATTAATATTGTATTCCCCATTTTTATTTCTTATGTTCCTAAGATGATCTGATGATTATTTTTCCACAAAGACTTTGAAATCCTTGATGGTGTCAAATAAATAATTTTTTAACTTGATAAAATATACCCAAGTTTGTCTAGAGTAGTCATCAATTAAAGTGGGTTCATACTTGTCTCTCAGGAAGAATCAAGTTATACAATTCATAAATTAAATAATAACCAACTATAAATGTGTGTGTACATGTGACCTTACCTACAATGAATGGATCCTAATGTTGTTTAACAACTAGACAACCATGACACACTCCAACAATATAAGTGGCCTTTGGAACATCATTTACGAGATTATTTGCACTCATTTTTTTTAGGTATCTATAATTCAAGTTTCCTAACATCTCATGCCACATTTTTCTTATTGAATCACCATGAGCTACATGAGATGAACCATAATTATAAGTATACTCAAACCTATAAAAAGTGTATATCCTATAACCATGATCAACTACTCATGTAACTACTATCTCATTAGGATCATTGTTTTTTCTTATTACAACATAATTTGGAGAAAAATCCATAATTTCTATAGTACCATAATTAGAAATTTGGTACATAGAAAGAAGTTTATAATATATTTTGGGAATAATAAATACATTATTAATACAACCATCCTACATGTCAACTATGTTGGAGCCCAAAATTTTAAATCATGAGGAGTTTCCTATAACAATTTTTGAGGTACTACAATTAAAAAGAGAAGATAGAATATCCCTAGAGTGTGTGATACAGTGTGAATAACCTAAATACTCAAATAATCATGTGGGTTATACTTGTTCCTAGTAGATTTTTTCCCTTGCATGATGAATGTGTTACAAAATACTGAGTAGGAATATAAATCTTATGTTATTGGATTTTATATTCCAAAGCTTCCTTATTCTTATAACATATAGATTTAGAGTGATTTATCTACCATAAAAACCACAAGAATAATATATATTCTTTTATCTAAACTCTTGTTTAGGCTTAGGAGACTTAGAAGGTAAATGAGATTAGGATGTATATTATGGAGTTTATTTGAATAAATTGTCTTTATCTTAGTATTAGGCTTAGGTAGAGGTTTTCATTTAGAGTAATTGGTAAAAAATGCATGAATACGACTAGTAAGAGCATCTAGGCACATCAACTTAGTTTGCTATCTAGTAATTATTTCACAAAACAAAAAAAACTCAAAAGAAGGCCATTTAAACTCATCACCTAAAGTATTCATCATGATTTAAAAATCAAAATAAAATACACTATATAGACCTTTTAATTTTTTTTTAAAACATTATGCTCATTATCACTCTTTTATTTATCACCAACATTTAATTATGATCTAAGGAAATTGAATTTTGTCAAAAAATCATCAATAAAGGGAAATTATGAGGGTGAAATAGAACTCAATTTTGCATCTAATTGTAACATTTTAAATTCATTTACTTTTCAAAATATATCGTTTGATCTTGTCTCATACCTCTTTTATATTATTTGTATTTATAATGTGGAATTAGATATTGTTTGAAACATAGATATTGATAAACCCAAGGGCTTCATTCTATTTGAAATAATAGGCATACTTTTCCTTCTCTTATGTAAGACTTAGAAGAGTGCCATTAAATATCATCCACAATACTTTAGACTGGAGGAGTTGTTGCATTTTAATTTTCCATAAATGGTAGTTGGATTTATTGAGGGGCTCAAAAAGTCAAGTGTCCATTTTTTAATAAGATGAATAAGATGATGATTATAATATTATTGAATTGATAAGACCAATAAACCTCTATAAGAAATAATTTATCTCAAAAATTTAAAATAAATAAAATCATACAATGTATCTCTTTTGATAAATTTGACCCATTTTACAATTTAATGTCTTGTGATGGAAAAAAATACAATTTTTTTTTTAATTTCCACAAAAATATTGGTTTACCCAAAATAGTTTAATCATAAATTATAAAAAATAGACCCAAAATAGATACTTATCATTTATAAATAAATGTCACTCCACTATTTACAAATGATCATCAAATATACTTATTCCCCTTTCAATCTTTTTCAAAAAAGAGAGTTTTAATCATAGGCTTTAATGAGGTTGAATGGATTTGTACACTATATCTCCCCAAAGATATGTTTTAAAAAAAACATGAATACCAATTGGGATGTCAAATAAGTAAAACATCCATTCCACAATAATTTTATTAATTTTTTCAAATATTTGAAATTTGAATAATGGAAAACACACCTTAATTTTGGAAATAACGTATGGTGATTTGAACAATATAGAAGGAGTGGGGAATGAGGAGGTAAACATGTGGAGTAAAATTGAAGAACATATCTATAATGAAGAGGTTAATAATGGCATGGGATAAGGTAGATACATTTGTCAGTGAATAATAGTAGGCAACTCACCAAGGTGAAAAAAAAGAAGACAAATGGTGAGGCTATGGAATGGCATGGAGATTGTTAAACCATTGATCAGGGTAGCATATGATGAGGTTATATTATACACATTTTAGGATGAAAATATAATTATTTGAAAATCTTATTAAATTACCCTATGGAGATTTCCATGAAGAGAACAAGTGGCAGATATCAAGTAATCCTAGTTATGAGTGCTCACAAAGTTGAATGACATGATCCAAATAGGATGAACTAATGTTTGAGATTGATTTTGTTTAATTAATAATGATTAAAATTCTAATGTTCCAATTCATAATGCCATGACCAATTAAATACAATGTAGATAATAATGTTTTCAGTAGAGCCAATCTGAACATAATCTCAAATTTACTGCCAATCAAATAATGAGATCCAAGGGCTATGAAAGAGATGTGTCCTGATGAAAATATGAATTTAATTAAAAGTATAATTTAAATTATATCATTATAAAACTATTATATTACATCACTCTAAAAATAAAATGTGATATCCAACACATAATCTAGATGGTACAACCTATACACCCTACTTAGAGGAAAAGTAGTGTAAAATACCATCACAATATTGGTGAACATATCATATTTGAAAAATTCATAAATAAAAATTGTATTTCATCAAAAAATTATATATACAAAAAAAAAAAAAAAAAAAAAATTGAATCTATACAACTAAATAATGGAGGAATTCTAGTGGAGTGTGGGCACAAAGTTATGGGTTCAGATTCACATAATGGCTCCAAAGCTTTGATACTATATTGAGGGTATGATCAAGGAGGTGATGTGGATTTTTAAGATAAATTTGGATAAACATAACCACATAAATAATGTTTTTATGATAATTAAAACACACTCAAAATAAATTTAAATGTTAAATTAACTATAATTACAAATAATCTATTATATTCTTGAATTATCTCCACTTCATCATACATATGTACTACAAGGGTACCAAATATATAGGATAAATAAAGGATTGGAAAAAGAATGGTCAATGATAAAAAAACTTATAAAAATTTCCAATCCATGTGCATACACCTAATAAGGAGTAATCACTAAATATTTCAATAAACTTATATTCACACTATTCAGTCCTTAAATAGAGCTTATACTAAAATAATGGACGTAAATAAAACCATCTATTCTAAAGTGAACACTCCAACACAATATAATTGTATATTCATGTGTATTCCAAAATTTCACATCAAATTTTAATTTTAAAATCCAACATGTAATTTTTTACCCAAAACTTTTGACATCCATATCCAAATTTTTTATCCTCTAATTTAGTTGATTTTGACATCCAGACATAAAAATATTAGTCAAATGTAGTGATAGTTTTTAAGTAAAATAGACTTTTTATACCTTTTTATAAAATTTATTTAACTAATTTTAAGTAAATATAATTATTTTATAGAGATACAATGCCACAAAGATAACATTTAACCATGATCTCTTGCTACTATGACACCCAAGATGTTATCATGTCATCTTTCTTCCACATTATCCCACTTGGTAGCTAGGTATTAAAAGAAGTGTTAAATTATAATATTTTCAAACATATTTGTGGAATATAAAAATTAAAAACATAAAAACACCATTTTTATGATTCCCTCAAGTATGTATTTACATTTTATATTGAAACATATTCCTAACCAGCCATTTTCAATTCATTCATCCCATGGCTTATGTACCCCTATACCTCACTAGATGGCATGGGCCACTTATATCCTCTAGATCAGAGATAATTCACTAATAAATATAATTTATTATCCAAATAAATCCATTAAAATAATTTAAAAGGTAAAGGTAAATATATTTTCTTAGGTCACCACCAAATGAGACACCAATTTAGTGGGTAACATCCCTTTGTAGAAGCCATAATGAGATTGTTTTTTCATTTAAATTATATATTTTTTAATTTTGTGTAAAAAAAAACCCAATACACATTAAAACATATTAACTGAATTATATATGATATATTCATTAACCATCTTTATAATAAACCTCATAAAGAATCATTAGGGTTAGCCCATAATCCTAGTGTGGTAGTGGTGTGAGTAATTATTCAATTAGATCCATATATAAATATATCAATATATTATTAAAAATGGGATTGGAACTTATTTGATATAAATTTATATGTTATTTCACATTGATAAAAATCTTCCTGATTTTTCCCAATTTACATACCTATCACTAGAAACAATTATAAGCCAAATCTGAAGCACTCAAAAGCTAATTCAAAGAAAACATTAAAATGAATCAAGATCAATAATTAACTACATACACATATTTAAGGATCATAATTTCATAATAAAAATATGTGGGATATCTAAATTTTGATTAATTTCCCTTCTTTAAGTATTGCATATTGTTTATCATTGTTGTTATTGTCGAGGCTTGGCATTGATGTTGTCATTAATGTCAAAGGTTATTAATGAGGTATTAGGCCATTGAATAGTGTTTTTTTATTTCATCCCTAATAAGTATGATTTTTTTTAAAAAACTTATAATGAATGTGATAAATATATATAATAATCACACAATGTTTGAAGATCAGTTGTCAACTACTTTAACCTAGTTGAAGACTTGAGAAGGCTTGTACATAGGATATCTAGTCTTATGTATGAAGGAGCATGACGTCCAAATGATATGAATGTATAGAGGCATAATATAATTAATGAGTATATTTTATAATTCATATGAGGCATTATATCACTCATATGTGTATCAAAGTAATCCCATAGGGGTAAGACCTACATATCTATCATGGAACTAGACTAGTCCTAAACTCTACTTGACCTAATGAGGGGTCATGAGGTGTTTTTAAGACATATTAAAGATGGAAATAAGTTTAATATCATTATTTAAGTTTATTTAACATTTTAGTGAGGTGTAAAGTGCATCACAAGTGGTTATAAGGTCTATTTTATGTCCTAATAAGACTTACAAGTCAAAAGCCTAAAGAGCAAAAAGAGGGATGGTGGACTAATGGGGTATAAAAATTAGTTTCTAAGGTAATAATGTAAAAATTAAAATTTAAATAGCTGTTTCATATTATTTTAGGTATGTTGACCAAGTCTGAGGTCAGAGTATGTAATAAAAGACATGGAATATGGTTTTGAGGTTTCTTGTGTGTATATAATAAAAGATTCTCAACTCCAAAATAACTTTATATTACTCTTTGGAATGTTTTACATATACATTATAAATTAATAAATTCATGTTATATGGGTAAGGGTCTTATATAAAATTTCCAATAATTGGTTTCTATATTAAGGGCCTAAGATTTATGAATGATCGTTAAGACTATAAGGTGGTTTAAACCTCTCTAAAACCCTAACCTTGACCTGATACAAAAGATAGTGATATAACTGGATAATAATGGATTATATGACCTATTTTTATTATTGTATAATTTATATGACTCTCCCAGATACTTCTAAGTGGTATTGGTATATCAAGTGAGTGAGTGGACCCTATAGTAAAAGCCATGTTTCTCATAAATTTGTTGTAGTAGGCATAGTTGATTGACTTAAAGTTTATAGTGGATGGAGGTTGAATATTTATATTTATATATTAATTTAATTTTGGTTTCTAAACATGTTATATAAATCAAATATTGACCAATCACTAAAAGGCCTAGTGATGTAGATAATGAGAAAAACTAGGTAAAAGTGGGAATGAGATAAGGGATGTGTTGTCTTGGATTAGGGATGGATGAAAATGCATGGATTTTTTGTTTAATACATTTAAAACATGTAAATATTTGATATAATATTTATATATTATTTTATATATCATAAATTTTCTCTCAAATTGACTTATCTAACTCAATAAGGTATGTGTATAGTGAAGCCATGAGATTGGTTTGTAAGACCAATATTACTATTAAATATTATGATATATTTGTTTTAAGTTTATATTAATTTTTTTTATGATAATATAAACTTATTTTAATTTAATTTAATTTATTATATAGTTTTTTTAAGTAATTGTTTCCATGACTATGTCTTGAAGCTTATTGATAGTTCTGAGTGGAGTACTTATAGAGAAGGGTTTGAGTATTTTTGCTTTGAGTTGTGAGGTCCAATTCACATGATTATTAATATAAGGTAATTATTATTATTTTTATATTATTTTTTACATTATTATTTTAAAATATTATGTTTTTTGTTTAGTTTTTCAAGATAGACTTTATGGGTATACACAGGCCTAATTATGAATAGTGCAAATGGCATGGTCCAAGTGGTGATTGGAACTAAAAGGTTTCATGGACCCAATATGAGATTTATATGTGTATATTAAATTTAAATATTATGTTTTCCTACTTTGTGATAATTCTAAGATTTTTCCAATGTGTTAAAAAAAATAGCGTGTGCTAATGAAGGCCTAATTGAATTAGGTCTCCTTAATGCCTAATAACTTTTTTTTGGTCCTATATGCTATGATCAACCTATTTTAATGATTATTTAATTTTTAATACATTAAATAAGTCATATTTTACTTAAAAATAAGTGTTAAAGTGTGTATGTCTGACCAATAGGTGTATGATTAATAGCCTAGTATAAGAACAAGGCTCAATAGGTCTAGTTATCTAGGTTGTATTTATGTGTATTGAAGTGAATGATATAGACTTTTGAAGAGTTGAATTAGGTATTTTAAAAAGTAAATAGGTTTCATATAAATCATCATAAATATTTTATAGGGTTACAAAAATATTATTATCAAGGTCATATGACCTAACCTAGGCAAGAAGAGGGAAAATTAAACAAAGGAGGCTATAGAGCAGTTTGAGAAGAATAGGTGTGTGTAAGGAGATGAATATGGATATTATCATATTTTTTATCATGAAAAAAGGTTTATAAATATGATTAAATGTTTTAGGTGTCTAAATTGGTTTTAAGTTATCTAGGGGGTTGGTGGCTCCTTACAAGTGGGTGTTTGCTAAAGCCTAGTCAAGTTGGTGCTTGGATAGTTGGGGTTGGTGCTCCAAGTGAGGTTGGTGTTCACTAAAAATTGACTTTTGACTTATATAAAATATTAAATTTTCATCATTAGTGGGTTTTCTTCCCCCTTAATATTTTCCCACATAAATAAGTGTTATATGTTATGTTCTTCTCTCATGCTCATTATTCTTATTGTATTGCTAGTTTACTATACAGTTTTGATAATTCATGAATGATAAGGTAAAGAGTGTAAATTTTTGGAATAATAATTCACCCCCCCCCCCATCATTAATTTTTATTCCAAAAATTGGTATTATATCTTGTTATTTTATGTCAAGTTTAACTACTTGAAAGGTGATCCAAAGAAGCACAAGAATGTCTTGTGATCAATAGGAAGAAGACAACATGTATGATGAAGAAGTATACTATGATAGTAAATAAATATAATTTTAATTATACATTAAATATGAGATCATGAATAACCTTGGTTATTTGAAACACCAAAAGGAGACAATCAAGGATCTTAGGAGTCAGTTAGAAGAGGTCAACATAAGGTGTAAGTCAAAGGAAGTTATGTATGACCAATTGAAGATAGAGCTAGGTTCATTAATGGTTGAGAATAAAAAACTTAATTATAATCTAAGAATATTTGAGAGAGAGAATTATAATTTAGTACATTTGAAGAGTACCAACTTGAAAATATCAATCAAGTTACCAAATGCTATGAAGGATAAGTCATCATGGAATTAGGGTAAGTATAGAAATGTTGATTGCTACATATATCATAATATATGACACATTGCTAGATTATCTAAAAGAGTTAAAAGTTTGACAAGATTAAAAATGACATATAAATCTACTATAATGCATAAGAAGGATCAAACATTGGTATGGAATCCAAATAAAGCTATGTTGAATTAGATTGAGCTCAAGAAGCAAGATGGACTATTTACTAAGGAGGAACAAAAGATCAAAGAGGACTCTATGCTAGCTTAGACTACATTTAATATTCAAGATTAATACATGAAATGGTATATATATAGTGGTTTCTCAAGACACATTATAGGAGACATAAACAATTTCATCTCTTTGAAGAATAATGCTACAAGAATGATTATGTTTGGAGACAACACAACTACCAATATATTTTTGAAAGGTGTCTTAATTTTGGACAATGGAAAGACCAAGAAATAAAATATTTTTTATGCGAAAGGTATAACACATAACCTACTTAGTGTGAGTCAAATTTTAAATCAAGGATACACACTAACCTTTCATGACAAAGGGTGTGAGATAAGGAGAGCCAAATCGAGAAGGTTAATTATAAATTCCAAGAGGAATGAGAATGACCTATATGTTTTAAATGAGATAAATAAAGAGAGATGTTTAATCAGTAAGATAGATGAAATTTGTCTATGAAATAGAAGGCTAGGTCACCTAAATTTTGATGACCTAGTCAGGATTAACACTAATAAATTTGTGAAGAACATGTCAAAGATTATCAAACCTAAAAACATACTTTGTAAGTAATGTCAACATCATAAGAAGACTAAAAGAAGGTTAAATCATAATGAGTACTCTACTACAAGACCCTTAGAACTAATATACACTGATATTTATGGGCCTACAAGAATTCAAAGCATTCTAATTCATGTTACTCATTGATTGGTATAGAAGAATAACTTGGGTTATATTCTTGAAAGAGAAATAAGAAGTTATTGAAAATTTCAAGGAATTCAAGGCTCTTGTTGATAGTGATAATAATGGGAAGATCAAGTGCCTAAGGTTTGTTATAGGAGGATATTTTTGGTCTAATTAGTTTGATGACTTATGTGAGGTTCATGGAATAAAGAGATAATTTTTAGTAGCAAAACACCTCAACAAGATGGGGTAGTGGAAAGGAAGAATAAGACAATTCAAGAGATGGATAGAACCATGTTGAATGAGTCTATATTATCTAATGGATATTGGAGAGAGGTAGTAAGAATTGTTGTCTAAATTTTGAATATGGGATAAATAATGACTAATGGAAAGAAGACTCCTTATGAACTATGGAAGAGTAGATCTAAAAATGTAGAACACTTTAGAGTGTTTATAAGCAAATTTTTCATCAAAAGAGATGATGAAGACTTGGGTATGTTTGAATCTAGATATGATGATTTCATATTATTAGGATACTCATAAATGATCTAAACTTGCATATATTATAATAAGAGACTCCAAAATATAATGGAAAGTACTAATGTGAGGATTGATGAGACAAAGAAATATCACTCATGGTCAAATAACACTTTATAGAATGTGGAATTCAAGAATGAAGAAGAGACTATAGAGGTTGATGAGGAAGAAGAATTATTTAAAGAGAGACAGTACTCAAAACGACCCTCAAGATAGACTTAAAGAGACCACCCTAAATCTCAAATCATTGGAAAAAAGAATACAAGTATGCAAACTAGGAGAAGATTAGTAAGTAATATAAATCAAGATAATGATTTCTTATGAAAGAATGAACCTAAAAGTATTATAGAAGCAAGAAAAGACAAATTTTTGATACGTGTTATGGATGAGGAGATAAACCAAATAGATAAAAATGAGACTTAGGAATTAGTTCCTAGGCATAAATACAAGAATGTCATTAACACAAAATGGGTGTTCTAAAACAAGTTGAATGAAGATGGAGAAGTCACTAGGAACAAGGCTAGTTTGTTATGCAAGGGATATTCACAAGTTAAAAGGGTAGACTCTGAGGAAACCTTTATACTAGTAGTAAGATTAGAGGCCATCAAGTTTTTTAAAGATTATGTAGGATTAAAAGGATTCAAGGTATACCTGATGGATGTCAAATCTACCTTTTTAGATGGGAAATTGGAAGAATAAGTGTACATTAAACAACCTAAAGGGTTATCACTATCAGATGACAAAGACTATGTTTGCATATTATAGAAATCACTATATGGTCTAAATCAAGTTCTTAGAGCTTGGTATTCTATGCTGGAAAAGCATCCATTGGATCAAGGACTCAAAAAAGGAGTCACAGATAGTAATATATACATCAAGATAGAATATGACCATAAATTGATAGTAATTGTCTATATAGATGACATAATATTTGGTACAAATAATGAGAACATGATAGAGGACTTTTAATAGACTATGAAAAAATAGTTTGAGATGTCTATGCTAGGAGAAATGTCATTATTTCTTGGGTTACAAGTCACTCAATCTAAAAAAGGTATTTTCATCTCATAAGCCAAGTACATAAGAGAGATGTTGAAGAAGTTTGAGATGGAGAATTTCAAGGTAGTTAGTACACCCATGATCATATGACATAAGTTTAGAAAGGAAGATGAGTGTTAAATGTTTAATCAGACATCATATAGGTTAATGATTGGAATTTTATTATATATCACTACCTCTAGTGATGCAGGAGCATCTTGCGAGTACTTAGATGTGTTAGGAATATGGATAAATATTTCCTTCAAAAACATATTGTAATTCAAAAATTCAAATCATGTACACTTGTCAAGAGGAGAAGGATAGCTATATTTGAGTCAAATTAGTTATTTAGAGGATTGACAACCGTGTTATCATGTAAAATCAAGAGAATCAAGCCATAAGTGGTGTAGGTTAGGTGTAGCTGAATATTTCTATGTTTAAAAGCATATTGTTGAGCCGCTTTAGGAGTTGGTTGAGTGGTGTTAGTAATAAATTAGGACTATATTAATATTTTGAGTAGCAGTGTAGGTAGTGTAGGAGGTAGTGTAGGAGGAAATGTAGGAGAAAGTCCAGGAAAAGGACTGCATATGGACAGATTGTAAAAACCTTTTGGAGAATAATGATTATGGTGCATTTCAAGCATGTTGTAGGAGGTATTTATCAAGTTTTGACTGAATCATGCATGTAATGGTAATAAAGTCTATGTATCTACTTGTTCTATGTGTGTAATCGATTCTGAGATCAAATACTTAAAGAAAAACGCTGTGTGCTATTTGTTTTTGATACAATTCTGGCTATTTGTTGTTAATATAATTCTGGCCATTTCAATGTTGGGCTATTTCAATTTTCCTACTGGGTTGCATATGTTATGCTGGGCATTTTAATGTGGAGCACGTGAGAATGTTAATAGGATTTGATTCGAGGTAGAGCCCGTGAGAACAATGAGAATGGAATTGTAATCCCATTGTTGGATGATGTCTTGGTCCATTTAATAAAATCCATTAGCATCTCTGTTAAAAGAGCATTGACTGAGAACCGAATAAAAATGGCAAACTAAATATGCATCTAGATTCACGCAGACTTGAATAGAAAGGGACACTATTATGGAATGGTAGATTTTGTTAAAATAAGAGACCATTAGTTTCGTGCCTTTTGGAGGGGCATTGTTGAATTGAAGAAGAGGGAAGATTGATTCTCATCATTGTTGGAGGCCAAGCAAAGGTATGGAGATTAGTCTGATATCGACCCTATAGGTTGTAAGTGAATATTGTATACACAATCTATAGGGAGAAGAAGAGGATTGGAAGAGATGGCAATGGAGAGCTCGTTAGCCTGGAGCTATTTGGCAAGGCATTGGCCATCAGGTTCAACCCAGTGAGGTGTTTTAAAGGTTTTGGTTTGTTGGAGGAAGTCTATTACGAAGATTTAGGTAATAGAAGATTCAAATGCGTGAAAAGCGGTTCTGGCTAAGTAGTGAAAGAGCAGCCATAGAGGCAAAGGAATGGGTAGAGAGAGCTGCTATAGAGAGAGCTACAGTAGAGGTGAGACTTAGAGTAGAGTGTGGTTTGTTGTAGAGAGATCAACAAAGGAGGGCCGTGAGAGAGCATCTATTAAAGCTCAAATGACAAGAAGAAATCTATGGACTCTGTAGGTAAAGGAAAATATATGAACTCTACAGGCATAAATCTACGCACTCTATAGGCAAAGGAAAATCTACGAACTCTACAGGCGTAAATCTATGAACTCTGTAGGTTTGATAAATTAAGTTCCTAGAGCCTTGTGCAGTATGAAGGGTAGTTTCCATCATTATGGTATCAGAGCATTGAAAAGAAAGATTTCAATCCATCATTTGGATGGAGAGTAGTTTAGGGACCGCACATCAGTTTAAGAAATATTGTAGCAATCATTTTGGTATCAGAGCTAGTCATCATTGGGAATAGAGTCCCCAGAGCCATCTTAACTCAGTTGGTAGAGCTGCTATAGCATTTTGGATTAGTGTTTTGTTTTGTAGAAAGGTGATTTTTCATCATTTGGTATTAGAGTGAAAGGTTTGAGTTCTTGGAGAAGCAGCTACATCAAAGAATTAGGTATTGATGTTTTGTGAAAATATTATTTTAAAGAAATTGTATGTTGGCAAATTGTGATAGGAAAGTGGTATGCAACAAAATCCATCCAAGTAAAGGTGAATCAAAGCTTGACAAGAAAAAAAGGTTCTTGAATACCTTGAAAGAGAGGATTAGTGACAAGAAGAAGATCCTCCTAGACAAGATGGAGGTATAAACAGCCTTGAAAGGTAGATGGTTTGATTTGTTGTACCTTATTTGCATTTGTAAAGTTGAAAAAGGTAGAGATTTTTGAATTTCAATAAAGAATATATATAGCAGTAAGGCTTGAAAGGTTTGAGAGAGAAGTGAAAAACCTTGAAGTGGAAAGAAAGAAGTGAGTGGCAAGAGAGAGTCCAAAAGCCATAGAGGCTTGAAGAACAAGGAAGAGAGCTAGTAAGCTCCTGGAAAAAGGAAAATGTTGTACTCTTCTAATCAATTTTTGTAGTAAAGAAGTTGCAGGTTCAAGGCAGTCAAGCCATTGAGGCTTAAGAAGAAGAAGAAGATCCAAGAAGAAGCTTGGATAGTTTGCCAAAAGACTAAGATGAAACAGACTTAGGTGAGGTAAAGGATGGAGTTTGAAGAGTTGAGAAGAGTGATAGAGGGACTATCTAGAAGAAACATGAATTAGATAAAGAGAGATAAATAAGAAAGAGAAAAACAAAAGAGACAAAAAGAGGAAGAGTACCAAAGAGAAGTGAATGAGATAAAAGCAAGGATAGCCAGGATAGAAATCATGGTAGAAAATATGCAAGACCCATGGTAAGGATGGGTAATGAAGAAGAAAAGAGTAAGATGGCCAGTTAGATTAGTGATGGAAAGAAGAAGAAGAAGAATGCTAAGAGTTGCCTTAAGGAGAGAGATGAAGAAGTATATAACAAAGGATAAGCTCAAGAATGAAGAGCTTGGAGAAAAGTTTCAGTTTGAAGAGGAAGTTCAGTATGAGATGGATCTCATCATTGAAGAAATAGACCAACAGCAAGCAATCACTAAAAAGATCATGTGGCCAAATGTTTGTGTGTCTAACATTTCATTTGATGTTTTGTTTACAGGAAAACAAGTTGAGGAGGAAGGAGAAACATATGATCTAATGAAGATGCTCATGGATCAAGGAGGTGAAGCACCTCATGAGAGAGTGCTTAGACAAGAAGAAGAGGCTTGTTGTAATGCCTCAAGTGATGAAAACATGAAGAAGGATCAGTTGGAACTCCAAGGTAAAGAATGGATTAAGCAGGAAGAAGAAGTCCTTATTCAAGAGGACAAAAGAAATGAAGAGCTACATGTTGATGAAGAACAAAGGTATAGTGATCAAAATTTAGAATTGGAAAAGATTGAAGATGACAATTTTCAGTTGCATAATGTTGATATAGTTGATTTTGATCAAAATGTACTAATCACTAAGGAGGAAGATCTCTTAAAAGAAATATGGTAGTTTGATCATGAATTTGTAGGTGAAGGAGAGTTTCTTGATAAGAAACAAGAATGGGTATTTGTATACCAAGGGGTAGAATAGCTACAAGAAGAAGATGGAGAGAAGCTTAAATGCTTAGCCTTGACAATTGAGGAAGATATCCTGAAGGAGATAGAAAAACTTGATGGAGAGTTTCTAGTTGAACAACCAAACAAGCTTTTTGTGTATCAAAGTAAAGAGCAATTGTTGGAAGAGTTGGCAGCCTTAGAATATGCCATTAACCATGAAGAGAAGAACAAAACTTTTCCTATGACAATATTTGAGGAGGTAGAACATTTTTGTGAAGAAGAAATGAAGACAAAGGACCACGAAGTCATACTTGAGAGCAAGTATGGGTTCAAAAATTTGGAGAGACCCAAGGGGCTCAAATGTTTGTTTCTAATTTTGCTTTGAATGGTGATTGTATAGGTTTGCTTGATAAAGAGGTCAAGTACTTCGAGAAGAGAGCTCTTCTAAGAGCTCAAGGAGAGAGAATGGAAGTTTATATCCTCATTCAAGAGGATGAATATGTAAAGAAGAAGGCTACAAAGAAGATGAAGAGATAACAAGATATACATTGGAAGGGAAAGACAACAAGCAAAAGAAGACACAAGTGTGGTAGTCAAGAACATGCACATTTGTATGAAAAATTGAATGAAGAATACATTTTTTTTGTAAATTTTTACCTTTGTAAATGGGCAAACAAATGAAACTCATGAGCAAGAGCTCATGAAACTTTTTAAGCCCAGGAATCTGATGCATGAGCATCTTGGGAGTGCTTAGATGTGCTAGGAATATGGATAAACATTTCCTTCAAAAAAATATTGTAATTCAAAAATTCAAATCATGTACACTTGTCAAGAGGAGAAGGATAGGTCTATTTGAGTCAAATTAGTTATTTAGAGGATTGAAAACTGTGTTATTATGTAAAATTAGGAGAATCAAGCCATAAGTGGCATAGGTTAGGTGTAGCTGAATATTTCTATGTTTAAAAGCATATTGTTGAGCCTTTTTAGGAGTTGGTTGAGTGGTGTTAGTAATAAATTAGGACTATTCAATATTGTGAGTAGCAGTGTAGGTAGTGTAGGAGGTAGTGTTGGAGGAAGTGTAGGAGCAAGTCTGGGAAAAGGACTGCATATGGACAGATTGTAAAAACATTTTGGAGAATATTGATTATGGTGTGTTTCAAGCATGTTGTAGGAGGTATTTATCAAGTTTTGACTGAATCATGCATGTAATTGTAATAAAGTTTGTGTATCCACTTGTTTTGTGTGTGTAATCGATTCTAAGATCAAATACTTAAAGAAAAATGCTGTGTGTTATTTGTTATTAATATAATTCTGGCTGTTTGCTATTAATATAATTCTAGCCATTTCAATTTTGGGCCATTTCAATTTTCCTGTTGGGTCGCATATGTTATGCTGGGCATTTTAATGTGGAGCACGTGAGAACATTAATAAGATTTGATTCAAGGTAGATCCTGTGAGAATGCTGAGAATGGAATTGTAATCCCATTGTTTGATGATGTCTTGGTCCATTTAATAAAATTTATTAGCATCTCTGTTAAAACAACATTGACTGAGAATCGAACAGAAATGGTGAACTGAATATGCATCTAGATTCAGGTAGACTTGAATAGAAAGGGACACTATTATGGAATGGTAGATTTTGTTAAAATAAGAGACCATTAGTTTCATGCCTTTTGGAGGGGCATTGTTTAATTGAAGAAGAGGGAAGATATATTCTCATCGTTGTTGGAGACCAACCAAAGGTATGGAGATTAGTCTGATATCGACCCTAGAGGTTGTAAGTGACTATTGTATACACGATCTGTAGGGAGAAGAATAGGATTGGAAGAGATGGTGATGGAGAGCTCATTAGCCTAGAGCTAGTTGGCAAGGCATTGGCCATCAGGTTCAACCCAGTGAGGTGTTTTAAAGGTTTTGGTTTGTTGGAGGAAGTCTACTATGAATATTTAGGTAACAGAAGATTCAAATGCATGGAAAGCGGTTCTGGCTAAGTAAGGAAAGAGCAGCCATAGAGGCAAAGGAACGGGCAGAGAGAGCTGCTGTAGAGAGAGCTACAATAGAGGAGAGACTTAGAATAGAGTGTGGTTTGTTGTAGAGAGATCAACAAAGGAGGGCCGTGAGAGAGCAGCTATTGAAGCTCAAATGAAAAGAAGAAATCTACGAACTTTGCAGGTAAAGGAAAATATACGAACTCTGCAGGCATAAATATATGGACTCTGCAGGTAAAGGAAAATCTATGAACTCTACAGGCGTAAATATACGGACTTTGTAGGTTTGATTAATTGAGTTCCCAGAGCCTTGTGCAGTATGAAGGGTAGTTTCCATCATTATGATATCAGAGCATTGAAAAGAAAGATTTCAATCCATCATTTGGATGGAGAGTAGTTTAAGGACTGTGCATCAGTTTAATAAATATTGCAGTCATCATTTTTGTATCAGAGCTAGTCATCATTGGGAATAGAGTCCCCAGAGCCATCTTAGCTCAGTTGGTAGAGCT
Organism: Torreya grandis; assembly: GCA_037957365.1. Taxonomy (NCBI): domain Eukaryota; kingdom Viridiplantae; phylum Streptophyta; class Pinopsida; order Cupressales; family Taxaceae; genus Torreya; species Torreya grandis. Next base: position 43,274 of record JARHVA010005410.1, on the reverse strand, counting down.
GTTGCAGCATTTTGGATTAAAGTTTTGTTTTGTAGAAAGGTGATTTTTCATCATCTAGACCTAATATCATACAAGTACTAAGTATTGTGGGAAGGTTTCAAGTAAATCAAAAGGATAATCATCTACAATTAGTCAAAAGGATACTCATGTATCTCAAGTAAACTATGGAGTATGGATTGTGGTATCTAAGAATCAAGGAGTTCAATTTGATAGCTTACACAGATGTAGATTAGGTAGGAATTATATATGATAGGAAGAGTATTAGTGGAGGAGCCTTCTTCCTAGGTGGGTGCCAAGTGTCATGGATAAGGAAAAATCAACCATTAATACATGTGTCCACTTGTGAGGCTATGTACATTGTAGCAGCTTCGTGTTACACTCAGGTTATATGGATGGGATAGACTTTAAAAGACTAGAAGGTAGAGTATGATGGTCCTATCCTAATTTATTATGATAATATGAGTGATATGAGCATCTAAATGAACCCTATCATGAATAAAGGACTAAATAAATTCTCATAAAGTATCATTTTATAATATATTAGGTAAGGAAAGCATCAAACTTGAATATGTGTCTACACAGGATTAAATTGTATACATCTTGACCAAACCACTTCCAAAGGCAACTTTTAAACACCTAATATAAGAATTAGGTGTAATTCCTTCCCTTACAAATCATTGAATAATCCAAGAACTTAGGGGGAGATAATAATTTTCATTATACCCAAGAATATGTGATTTTTTCTAATAAGGTATACATGAAGGTAGTGGGAGCACCTTTTTTTTTATGTCTCATAAACTTATAAGTTTTATGTGAAAAGTATTTTTTATTACAAGAAATATGATCCAAGGGAATGAAGACAATTTTATCATTTATGTAAAATTGAGATAAAATTAGAGAATATGGGAGATAAGGATGATCAATATGGTTTTACATCAATGACAAAGGGGGAGATTATTGAGCATATTGCTATTGTTGATGTTTGGAATTGATATTGTCATTGATGTCAAAGGTTGTTTATGAGGTATGGGGTAATTAAATACTGTTTGTGTTTGATTAAATCCATAATAAGTATTAAAACAATTTAAAAAGTTATAAATCATGAAATTAAGGTATATAATCATCAAATAATGTTTCAAGATTAGTTGTCAAGTACTTGAACCTAGTAGGAGACTTGAGAAGGTTGTGCATAGGATATCTAGTCTTATGTATAAATGATCATGATGGACCAATGAGGTGGATGAAAAAAGGCATAATTTAATTAATGAGGTTTTTTTATCATGCATATTAGTCATTATATCAATCATAAGTGTCTTAGAGTAATCCCATAGGGGTAAAACTTACAAATCTATCATGCAACTAGACTAGTCCTAGACTATGTTTGACATAATGATGGGTCATGAGGTGTTTTCAAGATGTATGAAGGATGAAAATAAATTTTAGAGAATGTTATAAGTTTTTTCTAACATTTTATTGAGGTGGAGAGTACATGGACAATGGATAAAAGGTCTATTTTAAGGCCTAATAAGACTTACAGGTCAAAATCCTAAAGAGTAAAAAGATAGATGGTGGCCTAATGGGGTATCAAGATAAGTTTCCAAAGTAAGCATGGAAAAATTAAAATTAACATATGTGTGTCAAATTTATTTATCTATTTCGACCATGTTTGGCGTCAAAGTATGTAATAGAAGACATGGAATATGGTTTTGAGTTTTTTGTGTGCACAGAATCAAGGATTCTCAACTTGAGAACTTTTTTGTAATCATTTACATGTGTAAAATATACATGATAATATAATATATTAATGGTAAATGGTTAATTTTCCTAAATAAAATTTCCAAACATTAGTTTCCTGATTAAGGGCCTAAGCTTCATGGATGATCATTAAGACTGTAAGGTGGTTTAAACCTATTTAGGACCCTCACCTTGACCCAATATGAAATATATTGATAGAAATGGATTAGAATGGATTTTTTTACCTATTTTTATTATTATATCATTCATATGACCCTCCTAGTTACATCCATGTGGAATTGGTCTATCAAGTAAGTGGACCCTACAAGAAAAGCCATATTTCTCAAAAATTTATTGTAGCAGGTAGAGTTGACCGAGTCAAAGATGCTAAGTGGATGGATGTTGAATATTGAGACTTATATATTATGTTAATTATGTTTTATGATCAGGTTATATACCTAAAATATTATAAAATAGTAATCAAATCTGACTTGTCACTAAAAGGCCTAGTGATGCAAATAATGAGAAAAAATCAGTAGAAGTGGGATTGAGATTTGGGATGTGTTTTCATTGATTAGGTATGGATCAAAATGTATGGGTTTGTTTTTAAATGAATATAACACATGTAATTATTAGATATATTATTTGGATATGAATGTATATATCATAATTTTTCTCTCAAATTGACTTGTCTAACTTATTAAGGTCTGTGTACAATGAAGCCATAAGATTGGATTATAAGAAAAATATTGCTATTAGATATTATAATATATTTATTTCAAATTTATTTTATAATTTTTTAGGATAATATAAAATCATTTTATTTTCATTAAAGTGGTTTTATATGTCTTCTAATTCACTTTTTCTATGACTGTGTCTTGAAGCTTATTGATAGTTTTGAGTGGACTACTTACAGAAAAGGATTCGAGTACTTATGATTTTAGTTGTGAGTTACAATTCACATGATCATGAATATAAGGTCATGATTATTATTTGTATATTATTTTTTACTATTATTTTTTGACAAGATTATATTTTTGGTTTAGTTTTTCAAGACATACTTTCTAGGTATACACAGGCCTAATTATGAATAGTGCAAATGGCATGCTTCAAGTCGTGTTGGATCTAAAAGGTGTCGTGTACCCATGATTATATTATTATGTGTATATAAAATTTAAATATGATGTTTTAATATATTTTTAAAGTATTATAGTGTTCTAAGGTGTTCAAATAAGTAATGTGTGCTAATGAAGGCCTTATTGAATTAGGTCTCCTTAAGGCCTAATAAGGGTTTTTTTGTCTTATATGCTATGACCAGCCTATTTTAATCATTGGTTAAAATTTTTACATGTAATAATGATAATTTAATTTAATAAATAATAATTAAAGTCTGTATGGGTGACCAAGAGGTATATGGGCAAGATCTTAGTATAAGAACAAGTCTTAATATGCCTAATTATCTAGGTTATATGCATGCGTGTCGAAGTGAATAAGATAGACATTGGAAGAGTTTAAAGATGTATTTTATGCCATTAAAAATTTACATATAAACCATAATTAATATTTTATAGGGTTATAAAATAGGATTATCAAGTTCATATGACCTAACCTAGTCAAGAAGAGGGCTATATGAATGAATAAAACTAGAGACCAGTTTGAGAAGAATGGGTGTGTGTAAAGAGATAAATATGGATATCATCATAAATTATATGATAAATAAGTGGTTATTAAGGTTAATAAATGTGTGAGGTGTCTTATTTTTTTTAATTCATTTATGGGGTTGGTGCCTCCTTGCAAGTGGGTGCTTCCTAAATCCTAGTCAAGTTGGTCCTTGGCTAGTTGGGGTTGGTGCTCCAAGTGATGTTGGTGCTTCACTAAATATTGATGTTTGAATTATATGATAGTATTAAGTTTTAATCATCACTATTTTTTATTCCTCTTTAGGGTTTCTATCTTGAGTAAGTGTTATATGTTATGTTATTATCTCATGTTCATGGTTCTTATTGTATTTCTAGTTTACTATATTATTTTGATAGCTCATGCATGAAAAGGTAAAGAGCAGAAATGTTTTGAATATGGATTCAACCCAATTATAATTCATATTTATAACTACATATATGTAAACAATGTTAAATTATCAGGTGTGGGTGATTAGGGTTAAGTCAACCCATTACACTTTCCCCTCTTTTTGTAGGTTTCTATCCCTTCAGTGTTTGAAGGCAAAAGAGGATAATTTCTATATCTTCACACAATATAGACGTTGTGGATTTAAAACATATATTAATAAAATATAATCATATTTCATTATATATTCATTGTTCCATATGTATGTTTAAGTTAGTATTGACCATAGGCTAATATCATTAAGAAATACTAACCTAATCCTGTGCAAGGGACCTAATGTAGACAACAAATAAATTCTAAAAATAAACAAATCACATGGTTAGTTACCCTTAATTTTCAATTCCATCATATATTAATATTAAAATATTAAACCAATAAATTTAATCATCATGATCTCTATATTACTTTATATATTTATCATATGCCCTTGTCAAATCTAAAGAATTAGTCTTAGTCTTTTGCATACAGATGTATGCTTGAATACCATAAGTATTGATTTGAATAATATGTAAAAAGTTATATATTAAATATAATAGTCACACATTAATCAAAATTAATATAAAACATATTAGTGAACCCATACACATGTCAAATAGTTCAAATTCTTAGATTTTTTGTTAGCATTCATCCTTCTAGGGTTTTAGAATTTAACATTAAGCTCTTATTTTTTGATTTGACTTTTGATTAATAACTTTAATCATGATTATGTTTAATTAATATTATTATTTAACATAAGTAATGAAATTTATCTTTTTATATTATTCTACACTGATATTGTATCTTATTTTGATCAATTATGTAAGCAAATGGGTAACAAAGATCAAATATAAATTCACTAATAAGGATAAAGTTACCAATGACTAATCACAAGCCTTACTCCAATCATATTATTTAAATATCATATTTTAGATGTAATTTTTACTAATATACATCAAATGGTTTTCATCACTCCCTCTATTCCTCCTATTACATATTATATAATACATTTTATTCACCATATGGATGGGCTTATCATGAATATTGAGACTAATAATATAATTACTAGACAATATGATGACTTAGAGGATAAAAAAATTATTTTATATCTTAAAATGAATATATAATATTGATATAATGTTCTATATATCATGAGATGAATATAAAATGTTAGGTCAAGCTTATACATCATATATTCAAACCACTACTACCAATATTATTCCTAAGCCTACAACTTTAATGACCTATGTGACATCCACCTAAAAATTTGGGGTAATAAGAGGCATCCAAAAAATTCTAATGCATAATCATATGTAGAAAACCTACATCCCTCCTATGATGGTTTTGCATAGAGAAAAAAATATTGAACAAGTTATTTCCAAGAATTATTAACATTATGCATTGAAATGGTTCTATGATCTCCCTCTTTAATTTTTAAAACTATTAAACCACTTGGAAGACTAATTCCTATCACATTTTTCAATCATAATAAATGGAAATTTTTCCTATGAACACATTGGTAAGCTAAACTAAGGATTCAATAAACTGATTAATGACTATGTTCTTTAATACAATACAATTCTAGCCAAGATGACAAATTTTATGGATAATAATGAATTACAATATATTTTCAAACAAAGTTTTCTATAACTAATCCATGAGTCAAATATATTAAATAGATTCAAATAATTTAATGAGTTATGTCATATAGTAAGATATAGATGAGTCAAGTTAATTACTTTGAACAAACTTAAGTATACATGAATGAATATGACTACAATAATGAAATTTTAAATCAAATGAAATTATAATGTTAAACCAAGTGATAACAAGTATGAGGAAAATAAAATAGTTAATGCAGTGTCATAACCTAAAAACTAATTAAATTTATAGCTCCACCATAGAGGTTTTTTTCATTATTACCATCACCTCCTCGTTCGATTCTAAATAACTTCTTTGAGTGAAATATTATTACACTATTTCCTCCATAAGAGATTGATTCAAGTAGACCTAGAATAAAGAATAATGATGGAAATTTATATTGTGAGTATCAAATTAAAGTAAAATAAAAATACAAATAAATTCAAGTTGATACATAAGATACAAGATCTCATATATGGAAACATTATCAATTTGGTCACTCCCAAAGGAATATCAATAACAACACAAGAAAAATCTAAAATTGAATATCTTTAGTGATCTTTTTCTTAAATAAGAGTAGATAAAAACTAATTAACTTTAGAGGTACATTATGCATAAAAAATGAGTCTTCCACTAGTGAAATATGATCATCTAATAGATACTAACATTGGCATGTTTATTGATACTATATCTCAATGACCCAAAACCAAATTTGATGATGACACTATATTTGACAATAATTCATATTTTAACGCATTTTTTAGAAGAGTTTACACTAATAAAAAACCTATACACATTGTTATTATTGATAATGGTTCAAGTGAGAACATTTTCATGATGCTACTTATCTAGTCTCTTGGGTACACCTGATAAGATTTAGAAGATAAAAATAGATTAGTTAAAGGATTTCATAAAAAAATACATGGTACATTAGGATGCATAGTCTACCTATTCATGTTAAATCAGCCATATTAGCCACACCATTCCTATTTTTATAAAGTAATGGGATATTATACATGTTTTTAGGATGCCCATGGATGTATAAAATTTAGGCAATTACCTCTACATAACATTTTATCTTAAAGTATATATATTAAAATAGAGTAGTCACAATTCTAAGTGTTCAATATGAATATCCTCTATAGCTAGTGATATCTCCTTCTCCACCTCTAACACCACCATGATTAGTTAATAAATTTATTCAAGATCGCTATTTAGATAGGTTCAATAAATATATTTAGGATCATTATTTATAGAGGGTTGATACACATATTCAAGATCATTATTCAAAGATGTCTGATACACTTATTCAATATCATCATACATAGTCTATTATTACACATAAATTATCCACCTATACATCCAAATATTTATCATCTATCACATTACAGATTGACTTAGGAACCAAATAATTTTCCATCTCTAGAGTACATATTAAGTTAGCATTTGAATAGTTTGACATGTTCTAAAGTGAATACAGGTACTAAGATACCCTCATAGTACACAATGAACATCACAAAGCCATTGCAATTCGATAGACATTCATAATACCTTACATTATATGAGAAATGATCATGATGGATATGGTCAACCATATTAAATCTTATCATATTCTTATTGATCCTAAATTAATGCCTCCCACCCATATTAGGGAAAACCTTGACCATATGATACAAGTACTCATAATTATATTCACACTAAGTAGATAATTGGTTAGCTTTTAAGAATTTCAAAAATATAAATTAATCAAATAATTCAATAACCAAAAGACATTCAAATATTTAAAAAATCCAAAATCAAGATTTGAGTATGACATAGTTGTTAATTTACACTATTTAAATATTTTATTTATCACCTTTTTGGTATATGGTATATTATTTACATAAAAATATGTATTTCATGGTATATGAGTGTTATGTATATCATACATGCTATATATGGACATATAAATGTTATTTTTCCCTCTACCTAGTGTCCATGTCGATACTAGGGCATATTGTTCCATAGTTTTCATTACTATGAGTTATATACTTATATGACCTTTATAAAAAGTTAAGCTACCTATATTGATTACACATGAATTTTTAGGTATTCATTTATTACATATTTATAAATGATATATCATTATATAGTGATGTGACATTGATATATATGGATGGTGTAGAATAGTTTTTTTTTATATGCTCTATTGATGTTTTTAATCTTATACATAATAGGATACTTTATGTTTGACTATTTTGTGTGGACCTTGGCATTTCTTGATGTGAAATCCTTGATGTCCCTTTTTTGAGACTTTATGTTTTCATGTATGTGAAACTTATCCTTGTTTGTTGTGACATTTTATATCCCTTGTATATGGCATTGGGCATTATGTGTGACACTAACATTTTCAATTATTTAACTTGATAACATTGAGGGGTGACATTATCTATACTATTAACTATTATTGTGTGGTATTATTTAATTACACTTGTACTATGTGATTAATTGTTATATTTATCTAAAATTGACACATACATGCCTTGATTGATACATACACTACTTTAATGCCATATTCTCCACATAATCAAATTATATTACATGATGTTATCTTTATACATGACATTATAAAATTAACTCTTATTTTGAGATGAGTGACTTACAATAGCCATTCCTCATGACAAAAGGAAGGAATTATAGTGGACTTAAGTCCCCATGAGAATAAAATCATAACAAAGTATAGTTTTTAGTGATTTTTGAGATTTAAATAGTTAAAATATCAAATTAGTTTAGATACATGGTAGCTATTAGAAAATTTACATAGATTATTATGATAAATTTCATGAATATGCATTCACTTTAAATACATTTTAACATATATTCATACATAGTTTCATGCATATTCATGAATATGTGTTCGATGGTTTATATAAATAAGATTGCATGTTTTCACATAAATATAAATTTGAGATATTGGTTCTATAATATATCATGTGTATAATATTTGAGGAAATGGGGAACTTCCCCAAGTCTAATCACATGAAACATTGGGACCTTAGACTAGCATATAGTCTTAGTCCTTTATTTATGCTTACGTATTTTTTCAATCTCATATAGAAGCTTCTAGATCTAACCTTAATCCTTATTGTCTTTTTTACCATAACCAAATGCAGAAAAAAGATAGCTCTAGGGTTTGTTGGTTATTTGGAATATTAGAGTTTGGAAAAACTTTGGATCCCTTATTTGTAATTATTTATGATTAATACGGGGTTACCAAATAGGATTGATCCGAAATTCCCTAAATAAGTTAAGAAGAATGAAGGAATTTGGGAGGGTTTACAAGTTGGGGGTTTTGAAACATTCATGGAAAACATTAAAGGCCATGATACTAATATTTTGACCATGTTTGCTAACACCTATAAAAATGGAACAATAAATATTAATGGGGTCACATTGGAAATCATTTAGGAGTTAATCACTCACGTAATAGGGTTGATAATAGATGAAATAAAGATCTTCAAATCTAGAGATTTTAAAAAAGATAAAGAGGTTTTTCTTGAGGAAGGGGAAACATTAGAGACTCTACATGGATTTGACCATGAATATATACTTAGGCCATTTGGATAATTTTCCTTTCATTTGATATAATACATCATGCCCAAAGGTAGGTATAATATTCTTAGATTGTCACTTTTATTTTTCTTAAACAATTTTAGTCATGTTTTGCCTTTGATATTACCTTTTTTTATTCTTCATTCTTTAGTATCTTCCATATTACAATACAAAGATTGAAATTACCATGTTACTAGGCATAAAGGGGTTATATTTTTAATCCATAGATAATTCAATGGAATGAACTAGTTGAACCCTAATATTTCTTAATCTTAGAACAAAACTGTTGAGGATAAACTTATGGACATTAGGAATAAGAATATAAAGGACTAGCCTTCCAAGAGCCCTGATATCAAAGGTACTAAAGTCTTATAGGTTAAATATACTAAAAATCAGGAAAATATCAAAAATCATCTAAGGAGTGTGGTTAGGACTCCCAACATGCCTGTAAAGTCACTAGACAAGAAGGGGAATACTGACTAGCCTATAAATGACTTTATCTTAGTTTAAGAATATAGGAATCAAACTAAAGATTTTATTCAAAAAGAGGAGATGTGTGGTGTTGGTAATACACCTTAGTTTAATCATCCTAAAGTATGTAATAGGAATAATAGAGATGAAGTGAAGGATAAAGGTAAAATCTCCCCTAATAAGAAGCATAATGATTTAAATGAGAATTTTAATTCTTTAGTTAGTTCTTTGAAAGGTAAGTAAAATGCTAACAATTTTTTTGAAGAGATAAATCTTCAAAAATACATAATGTGATGGTTCATGATGTATTTAATTGACATGAAAGGGAAGGTTAAGTTTTTATAGTATGAGAAGGACATATTGCATCAAGACAATGCAACCAAGGATGATAACCAATAATTATAGTGTCTTCAATTCAGGATCAACATGCTTGAGAACAATAATGAGAAGCTAAAAAATGATATTAGTATCCTGGTAAATTTTAACAAGGCTTCCATAAATAGGGTATTCAAAATTTTGAGAATTTTAAGGCTCACCTAGGTGATTTATTTGACACAAAGTCCATTGGTAAATGAAAATGCATACAGATTCAGTGTATCAAATATCACAAGGATCTAGATAAAGACTAGTTGATGTTACAAATTGATTCAAATATCAAAAGGATGAATTTTTTTGGGAGGATGTCTTAGGAAATATTTACATGGATTAATACTCTATTTTATTTATTGTTCTTTTGATGTATATCAGTTGTAGCTAGGTTGTGTATTGGTTGTTTATGACCCTATTTTGATTGTGTCTTCCTTTAGGTCTTTGGTAGAACTTTGTTTATTATTTTTTTTACTTATCCTAGGGCTTGGGGATCCTAATTCCAAAAAATATCCCCCCTTTAACCTTAACATAAAAATATTACATATAAATGTAATGCATTCTATATCATTTTGTATTAACTCGAGGAGGATGATACTAGTTTATTCACATACATAAAAACATAGTTACAGTTGAAAGTAAATTTATTTTCATTACACTTAACACTTATCATATATACTATCATGATATGGTAATGGAAAAGGTAAATTATCTTTTGAACATGTATTCTATTATACATTGAGATAAACTAGACTATCAATCTTGCATACATGATGGGGACATGAACATTTTCCATTCTATTTTTATTATGAATTTTTATGTTTAAATGAATCAAAATTTATTAAAATGGCAAAAAAAAATTAAAATTGAATATATGATCCATATGAAATTGTTGATTCACTTTATTTGAGTGAATCTTTCATGATGGTTCTTTCATTTACATGTGTAGTTGTTTATTTGATCAAACTAATCACAGTGTTATATATCTCTCATTTTCTTTCAAATTTATTTGGGTTAGTACATTATATAATTTTCTTGACATTCATAAAGGTTGGGGTATGTTTCTTTCCCAACCCAATAACCTTCATAGTTACATAATTGTGGGGCATGATCACCTCAACTCTGCATTTACTTCAATAAGGAATAAAAATATATCTAATGTTTCAAGGAAGCATCATCTATAACAAGTTTCAAGGGAAACATTATTTACACTGATAGATAGGTGCACTCTAACTCATGTTCTTTATATTTTTAATTTCAGTTTTCATTTATGGATATTGATTACACATTCATTACAAGTTTTCATGAAGAAAATATATACATTTGGACCCATGTCCCAAAACATAAAGCGTGTTGTACACATTTACATACATTTTATCCTTTTACTCTAGTAGTTTTAATACTATAATAAAATAAGGGAATTTTTAGATATTAAAATTTGGTCTCAAGTTTTTGTACCATCATAATCTTGACACACATTTTCCATGAATGACTTGACCATCCATACAAGGTTTTAATTCAACATCATCTCAAACTTTCATGATATATTATGACTCAACCCTATTCTACTGATATACACTTATATTAATGTCATTGTTTTGTTCAATAATGTTAAATATCCTACACAAACATCTCCAAATTCTTAAATCAGTTAGTTATACAAAGTTCATTTCTGGAAAACTAGTCAGTACCACTAGTCAGTAATGACCAATTAGGTCAAAACCAACCCACTCATACAAAAAAAATATTTTATAAAATAAAACCCATATTTAGGGTTGTCTCATAATCCTAACATCTTGGTGATATTATTAGTAAATTATATATATATATATATATATATATATATATATATAACATATATATTTTCTTAGTGTTTAATAGTATGACCCAAAACTTATTGAACACTGAGTAATGCATAGTAGTTGAGTGACATATAAAAATAAACCATATTACTCAAAGTATTATCATAATTGTTTTGGTAGAACTTGAACCAAGTTTTCATGCCAAAGATGTAGCCCTTACTAGACTTGTATGTAAATCTAAAAAATCTCAATCGCCACTAAAGATATATTTTATATTAAAAGTAATAAATCCATTATTATTATATAAAATATCAAACATTTGTGCATGGATAGAATACATGCCCCAAATATGATGAAATTTTACCAATGTGATATATAGTGCCAAAATTTTATATTTTCCTCTATCAAATCTCATAATTTTGGCCAATATGGTATTTTTACCCATGCAATCTGATAATTATGCACAATCTGATCCATGTAATTTGTCTCATTATGTCATATAAATTTTCCCTTATTACTATAAAATTCCCCACGTGTATTTTATATGTGTAATTATATTAATTTATTTTAATATAAACCATAATATGTCCCATATAATTCATAATATACACCTATTTGTATCATATTAATCATTTAATCTAACCTAAAATCTTTATTATTTATCTCCAAAGGCTTGAATCTCTATGACAAACCCAATGACATGTCCCATATTTTTAGGTGAGATATGTAGCCTAAAAATTACTGAAATCAAAAATAAAAGTTTTATATGAATCATGTTATATATAAAGTATATAATAATAAAAGGTATGTGTGCTAACACAATTAGATTATGCCATCATATAAATATTATATCATCAGTAATTAGCCTAAATTAAATGCATGGTATGAATCATGGCATCATACAAAAGTATAAGTATGCATAATATGAATCACAACATGATAATTTCAAAAATAATTCATAGATAAATCCACACATATTCACATAGTTTCATGATCATGATGCACCCAATCACTCAATACGTAACATGACTCTAAATCAAATATAATCTAGCATAGGTAACATAGCCATGAGAGAGAATATAGAATCATTGACAAAACTGATTCTTGACATGAAAAGACATAATCAATGAACTCATAAAATAAAAAATGATAACACTTAATGTAATACACATTAAGAGACATGCAATGTAACAATCATCAATTTCATGTATGAACGTATGTAATGTGACACACAATGCCACATAGATAAATCCCACACAATGTAATACACAATAAAGTATCACACCATGTAAAATTAATCAATGATCCCACTTATAACACATAATAACATCAACATGGATATAACCAGCAATGATAGTCTACATAATCAAACCATGTCATCATCACACATCATAAGTTATATTAATACATATAATGTATCACTCTAAAGAGTATATGCAAGATAAATTCAAGTGTAATCAGTTTAAGTAATTCAATATGATCAATAAAATATCCTTATAAAGATATAACTTGTATATTATATGAATATGACACCAATGTAGGCATGCACCCAATGTAAAAAGGTAACCAGTAGGTGTAGGAATATCTCTCATATATAAGTCCATGTCATATATAACCTAAAATTATTTCATCCCGTTCACTTACACCACTAAAATAATATGCATGGAATATAGATATGTAATCCAAAATTCATATGATAAATAAAATAAATAAACCATTTAAACTATCAAGGTCCTAATTTTTATTTTTTTCTTGAAGATTTTGATTTTTTTGTATTTTTTTTAATTATGTTCATGATAAGTGATTATCCCATCATTGGGATGCTTGTATGTAGATGTATAAATTATGGTGAATGTTACCCTTCATGAGAGACTAGTCACACACACACACACACACACACACACACACACACACACACACACACACACACACACACACACACACACACACACACACACACACACACACACACACACACACACACACACACACACACACACACACACACACAATTTTTAATTTTTTCAGAGAGAGACACACACGCACGCACGTGCGTGCGTGCGTGCACACACACACAAATTATGGTGAATTTTACACACACACACACACACACACACACACACACACACACACACACACACACACACACACACACACACACACACACACACACACACACACACACACACACACACACACACACACACACACACACACACACACACACACACACACACACACACACACACACACACACATGCACAATAAATTATCACATGTTAACATATCCATCATCACTATCATATTCACCTTAACCATGTATATGCCATGTATTTCTAGTATCCATAGGATATTTAAAATTTATTTGTTTGCTTGGAGAATGTATATGCCCTTGTTTTGTAATAATATTAGGGATTAAGAGAATATTTCATAACTAAAATAAATAACCATCATACAAATATTTTTGAATTTAAGGGTATGTTTTTTGATCAAATATTTTATCTTATGTCATAAACTAAATACTTCTAAGGAGTGTCCTCAACATTGATTTCTTTCACAATATGAAAATATATCAAATCCTTTAGATTGTTCTTTTGTCATACCAATTGTTAAAAATGGAAGGAGAGAGAGGATATTTAATTAAATTCACTCATGTATTATCTTATGATGAGGTTTGGATAATTGTGTAAACTTCTTATTTTGTGGGATTAATTGGACAAGCTAATTACTAGGCTACAATAATGCATTATATGTTACTTTTACCTCACTATTAGTATGGATAGTATGTCATTGTAATGTATTATATGTTTCATGGTAAATTATATTATGATAATATAAATATGGTTTCCCTTGTTGATGTAGTGTTCAATCTTTAGTTGTATATTGATTTGAAGGCAAAGTAATCAAATTCTTAGAAAAAAGCATTTGTAGTATAATGCTTCATTAATATTGTGCACTAGTAATATGTAATATAATAGTAGTTTTTGTCTTCATGAGCTATAAATTTTTACTATTTTTTTCATAAATGCTTGGTAACCATCTTTGATGCATTGTGTAATCTGTTGTACCTTTATTTTTCCATTTATGTTAGATTTGAAGAAGTTTTGTCTTAATGGAACACTTATCATTGAATTATTTTGTCATGATATTATATTAAAAACATTTTTTTCATTCATATCATTATGAGTGTCTAGAAGAGATGACTTTCCTTTATCCAATTTTGTATTTCTCACCATTTTCAAATCAATTTCATACTCTCCTAAACCCATGGGTGTAAAATTTATATTAGACAAATACTCATCTATATTCATTGGAACTTCATTCTCATCATTATCACTATCATATTATTTTATAATTATATAATTGGGATACTCTAAATTTAATAATAATGGAGTATCTGATATCTTATCTTATTATTCTTTTTTGTTTCTTCCATTATTGATGTATCTAGAGTTGGGTTTTTTTTATTAGTTTTGATTGAATCCCCAAATTCATATTTATGTATCATTTCTAGTGATATTATTTTTGATAGAGGTGTAGACACCAAAATCGTGTCGACTCCCCTGGTCATCCCCCATCTTATTCTTCTTCGCCTATTTAACCCTTGTCGATCACTTTTTCCACTAGCCTTGACCCTGGCAGCATGTAAAAATGAGCACAGAGCTAAAGCTAGACTCTATCCCCATTGTGCATCTGCCGACGACGGTCGTTACCCGGCCTATGTCACTGACATCAGTCACTTATCGGCCGACGTCGGCAATCCTGCCGACGTCGGTCACCTTACCGTTATCAGTTATCAGTTATCATTCGGTTCCCAATCGGTTTCCCGAACGGTTATCGAACCGTCTCTCAAACCGCCCCTTGCCTTCATCAGCATCTGTCGATCAATCCCGAAGGCTAATCAACTAATCAATCAATCAATCGACCCCCGAACTCAAACATTCACAAAGCTCTAGTGATCAATCAACTCCAACATTCAACCAATCTGCATTCGCTTCGATCAACTTACGGCAATGCTTCAACAACTTCAATCATGGCTTTTATCATGTCTTCTGGCAGGTAAGTCTTTACTCTATTTGTTTTATTTCTTTCTGGTTATTATTTGTTTATTGTTTCTATTTCTATCATCTCGGATCTTCAGACCATAGCCCTGAGCCCTGAGTCCCTTCCTTACATCTCTGCCCACTATCCCAGTCTATAACTCTGTCCAGACTCGACCAAAATCCCCAAACCCTATCCAGACTCGACATTACCTTGATTAGACCTTGTTCTAACCCTGTCTAGACCTTGACCAGACCCTATCTCGACTCTCCCAGACCTTCTGCAACTCATCCAGACTCTGTCCAGAACTTGCCCCGACTGACGCCGGTCACTACCCTGACCGACGCCGGCACTTTAACCTACGTCGGCACTTTCCTTAACCGACGTCGGCACCACAGAGACTGACATCGGCGACTACACAGAACATTTTACTTCATTATCAGGTACGCATTTTATTTTTTGTCCTTTATTTTTGTCATTTTATCCTTCATTATATCTACTTCAGTCCAATATTCTACTTTTTTATTAGTGGGTTGATATCCTTCTAGAAAGACTTCGTACTTCCGGGATTGGGCGTTTGCCTGACAGCCCACCATATCCTTTGACTAACGTTTTTTCATGTTTTAGTCTCTTTTCTTCACAGGTGTCATTCCTCCACAGCCAAAGAGGAGAATCTTCCAACGTCTGATTTCGGTGTGCGCGACTTTATCAGGTATCTTCTAACCTTGACCATTTCTTTTAGTTTCTTATTTCTTCTTTGAATGTAGAAAGAAATTTTGCATAGAAACATTTTGGCACGCCCAGTGGGACCCTAGGGCCTTCCTTGGGTTCTTTCTTTCTTTCATTCATATAGGTGCATTAGGTTCCTTCCTTTTTGCCTCCTTTCGTCTCTTCTTAAATGACATCATAAGCAGGACTAAAACAAACTTTTCTTTTCTTTCTTGCACTTCTAGACTAGATTAAACTCATATTCTTCAACTCTTTCTCCATTCATCTTCATACGAACAAACATTTTGACTAGGGCATTAAAACACTTTGCATTCATTTCTGTTTGCCTGCATCTCTTAGATCACACATAGTAATTAAACCACATATTGAATTAATCTAGATCACTTGATGTTACACGACCAAACCACCTGCACAAAATAAACATTTTAACTTACCTGAGATAAGGCCCGATTGGGATTTCATCCCCCAGCAGATACCTTACCCATTCCGGTGATCTTACTTGGATTTCATCACCAAGGGGAGAGCCAACTCTGTTCTTTGGCAGAGTCTAAACTATAGTGGAAGTATATTTTGGCTAAGTGAAACCAGCTAACCACTAGAATCGTGAAGTGAGGGGAGCTTGCTCCTTAGCACCAAGCCTATACGAAAGCTAACATAGACTTCTTGAGCACCATAACAAAACCTGAAACCATCCATAGACTGCTTCTTCTAGGACCTGACTCAAAAGCCAATCTTCCTCTACACACATTCTAAGGCATAAGCCACTATAATCCTAATAATTTACTTCTAGGGTTTTAGGATCTGCTTGTGTCTTCATCTTTTTTAGTTATTATCTACTTGTTTGAGCTTGTGAGGATGTTCTTCCTTGCCTTGAATGGTTCTGACTCGTAGCCAAGCCAAGGCTCTAGTTGATCACGCGAGGCATCATCCTCTTCCGTCTACCCCGCCTAGAACCAGCCCTATAATGGAGTTTAACTCAGAAACTGAAAGAACTCCTACCAGACCATCTCCGACCCAAATGCCTATTATCCCAGAAGGGGACCAAGATTTCACATGATTCTTGGACCTCAACTTAAAAGCCTTGGAACATTATCTCACGAATAGCCGAACGCGAGACCCCTTGGGCAATCCAACTTATGGAATGCCGACTTCTTTCCTCGAGACTGCGGCCGTATCAACGGCATCCGTAGTCCAACCCTTAGATACCCAGGCTATTGCCTCAACCAATGACCAACCTTTTACCAACCATCCAAGTGTGGCCTCTCCTTCCATCGTTGGGCCCACTTTCACCGGGGTTTCGGCCCCCTATCAATCTCAGCCCACTCAACCACTTTCTACCCCCTTTCAAAACTTGGTGGTCTCTATTCCGGCTACCCTTACTCCTATCAACACTAGGGTGGCTACCTATCCATTGGCCCATGTTACCTCTAACCAACCTCCCATGACAACATCAAACCTAGCCATGCCTTCTATCCAACAATCCTTAGTCACTTCTTCTGTCCGTACGACTAGTCATCCGTACGTTGCGCCCTTATTGGTACAACTGACTACATTGTATACCTCTTCTAACCTCTTTCAAGCACCTTATAATTTAGGAGGTGTTCCACCCGCCAATCCATCAGTAGATATTATCAAGATGCTGATGGATAAAATGTCCAACTTA
The DNA here is from genome assembly GCA_037957365.1 of Torreya grandis. Lineage (NCBI taxonomy): Eukaryota > Viridiplantae > Streptophyta > Pinopsida > Cupressales > Taxaceae > Torreya > Torreya grandis. The sequence continues at coordinate 25,136 of JARHVA010005410.1, read as the reverse complement.
GAGACCTCCATTTCTGGCTCACGCAACACTCTCTCGTACGAACAAATCTGCAATGAGCCCATCCATCCTTCTGTCCCCATCAGACCATATCCCAGCCATTGGTAACTTCCTAAGTTTTCTCATTTCCAAAGCAAGGAAGACCCACAACAACACTTACAGGCATTCAGACACACCTGTTACCTTATCGCCCATGATGATGCGTTGTTCTTACGCACGTTTCCCATGTCTCTCTCGGGTGCTACACTTGACTGGTACAGCTCTCTTCCTAGCCATTCCATCTTCACGTTCACTCAGCTAGCCCAGCTCTTCCTGGATCATTTCTCCATCAATATCACCAAGGTCTCCATCACAGACCTCTATTCTATCCACCAGTTCGAGGATGAATCCATTGCTGATTTTGTCGCTCGGTGGAGGGGCCTTATCAATCAACTTTTATTTTCCTTACCCCAGCCTGAGCTTATTGAACTTTTCTCTCAAGCTTGTGCTAGAAATATTTTGTCTACCTTGAGGGTTCAGACCTTCCACACTTTTGACAAAGCCTTCACGATGGCTCGTAAACTTGAGTTACGTGCCGTTGAGGAGAATAAAGTCAAGTTGCGGAGTAAGAATCCTAACTCCAAAACCAATGACCCCTCTTCTAAGCCTTCCTCATCCAATCCTAAATCTAAAGCTTCAGCAAATGCTGTGGTTTTTAGATCTTCTTCCTCTTCACCTTCAACTAATCAACCTGAACCATCGACATCTATGAGTGCCACTCACCAATTTCAGCAGAGATACATACAGCGACAGTTTACTCTACTTGGAGAATCATACACGTCTGTGCTGGAAAAACTCATCAAACAAGGGGCCATCAATCTCCCTCAGATCTGACCACCACCACAATTTGATCCCTCACGCGCTATCCCTGCGTGGTATAGGGAAAATGACTTCTGTAACTACCACCGTGTTAAAGGTCATGACACGGGCAACTGTGAAACCCTTAAAAACATAATCCAAGACATGTTGGAAAAGGGTGACCTCATCCTCGACAATCTTAATGCCCCTCCTAATCAGGGTATCGATATCTTCAAACAACCATTCCCTAATCATCCACCAACTCAAAACAACATTTAGACCTTTACTGACAATACCCATGAACATAATATTCAAACAGTCAATACGGTCTTGCCCCTCATTCCTAACCAACCTCAAGAGGTGAATTCATCCATTAGTCCATCACATGTGGATGAACCTCTTTCTTCAGTTAGTTCTCCCTCAACTTCTCTCATTTTGGAGGACGCCTCGACCTTACCAGTACTGCCAGTTTCACCATCTTCCTTCTTGCTGCCCATGGAAGACCTAACCTTTCCTACTCCTCAACCGCAAGTGGAGGGCACTATCATCCCTGCCCTTTACCTGCTTGAGGAGCTTCATTCTCTATTTTTTTCTCCACCCAGGGAAGAACCTATCTCTCCTTTGTCTCCAGCCAAAGATGAACCTGTCACGACTTCACCATGCTTTGGGCCTGAGACTACTACACCCGTCTCACCTTCAGTCCCACAACCATTGACATCTTCTCAAGAACCCAAACCTCATCCCGCATCTTCTCAGCCATTTTCCCGACTAGTGGAGAGACTCAAACTTCTCCCTTCTAGGGAAGTGGAGCATCAGGGATTATGGGACCGTCTCACAGCTCTTCAACAAGCCTGGGCCCTCTCATCTCATGCTGCTAATCCTCCCATGGCAGAACCTCCTAAGACTATCAACAAAAATCAGATTTCTGCCTCTAGACCATCTACATCTCCATCAACCTCATCAAAACCAAAACCCTCATCTACTCCGCCTAAACCTATCAAGTCGCTTGGCGTTCACCCCATCTCCAACCTCACTCATCCACAAGTGACGATGGACTTAAACCAGACTTCAACCAATAGTAGTCTTCAACCCAAATCACAAAAGACTGCCAAACCACAGAGGCGAATGCCTCCTCTTCTGTCACCATTGCCCTCCATTTTGGGCCCGCATCCTTAAACCTTAACCAGAATCCTTCCCACTTCAACCTCTAATCAAAACTAGTTGCCTCCTTTGCTTCCTTTACCTACCACTAGCCTACCCTCTCCCAAAAGGGTGGTACCTCTCATGAAGAATGTACCGTCTTCGCCTGTCATCGCACCATCAACCCAAAAGGTGGTACGAAAGCCTCCTCCAACTTCACCTAAGCAAAAGTCACCGACATCGCATACATCGATGAGCACAGACCCTTTAGTGGGCTCATACTCTTTAATCTTGCAACGACTTTTGCAAACTTCTAGCATAACTCTTCCACCCATCAAGCCTTTCCAACCTCTCGGGTCTAAACCCTCCTGGTTCGACAACACAAAGATTTGTTTATATCATCGTACACCAGGACACGACATCGAGACTTGCTGTGCCCTCAAGGCTGTCATTCGTCGTTATCTGGAGAAAGACACTCTTCTCTTTGAGGACACTTTCGACCGACCTCTGACTCCTTCTGATAACCCTTCTACCTCTTCAAGCCCATCCACATCTCATCAACCGGTTACAACCCCTTCTTCACCTTCACCCCCCATCTTTGAAATCAATGCCATTCACATCACCACTAGGTCACAAAAGGACAAAGCGAAAGAAAAAGCCGCCATTCCTTGGACCTACCCTTTTGTCAATCCACCTCAACCGCCTAAACCAAAGATTTCTATCCTTGGCGCGCCTCAACCCTCCTCTTCTTCTTCATTCTTCCAGACCAATCCATGACTCCATGTTGAAATAGCTTCACCAAACACCTGTGAAGATGTCTCTCTATGATCTCATCCAAACCTCCCCCCAACATCGTCAGGCCCTCATCCAAGCCCTGTAGGCAGCGGAGGTCCAACCTGAGGACCCCCAACCACTTGTTGCCCTTGTCCACTCCTTAGCCCCTGTTGCCTCCATCACATTCAGCAATTCTGAGATTCTTACATCTAACACGGAAGATCAAGACGCTACCCTCTTCATCACTACCTATATCGATCAGACACGCATTAAATGCGTTATGATTGATGGGGGCGTTAGCATCAACATCATCTCCACCCATGCCTTTGATCAGTTGGCTCTTCCCAAGAATTGCGTCTCTAAAACTAACGCAATCTTGCACTCTTTCAATGACACTACTGCCATGACCATTGGCACAGTCATTCTTCATATTCGCGTTGGTCCACGTACAGTCCCAGAGCTCTTTTACTTCATCGAAGGAGAGTTTCAATACAACATCTTTCTGGGCCGACCCTGGATCCGTGCCATGGCCTGTATCCCCTCCACCCTGCACCGTTGTGTGAAATTTGAGCATGATGGACAATTCCACACCATTCCTGCTGACCCTTCACCCTTCAAAACATGCAACACCACCTACCGTCCAAATGATGTCCTCATCCCTATCAAGCTGTTAACCCCGGCACTACCTCCATCCACAGAATCTTCAACCAACTCGCAATAGGCAGTCACCCTTACACCTCCCCTTCAAGCGACGACCACAGACCCCATGGAAGACGTCTTCCAAAGACTTTCATTGGGAGAGTATCGCTTACTGGCTTTAGACATGTTCCAAACTCCACAAGAGTATGGATGCCTTCATCATAGCCCCAGCTACGACCATCAGATAAGGATGATCATACCTTATGGTCCCCCTCACCTCTGCACTAACCTCATCTATGGGGGACTTAATCAAACTCCTACTGACGGTAATCCTCTTTCTTCACCTCAACCTTTCACATCAAACTTTTCATTTCTTAGCAACCCCGCTTTTGCACACACTTACCTTTACAGGTGTGCATGGAAGGGTTTTGGTTTTGGATGCTATGAGCAGGGCTCCCATCAGCCTATCCAACCGCTCAACGATGATGACGCCAAGAAACAATATGGTCTAGGATATCACGACCCCACTCAAGACCCTGTAGACCTTTGTCTTGAACCAATCATTGACCAATCTCCTCCACACTCGCCTATTTTGCCCCCTTTACCTACGGAGTCAGTGGTTTCCATTCCTCCTAGTTTTTTTTTCCATAAACACCATCCGCCTAGACCCCTTGACTTATCAGCTCAATGGGGTGTCCAATTCTCTCCCTCTCATTTTTCCTAGCATGATTGAAGATGAGTCGGCAACCATTCACACTGTTCACTGCATTGACGATGATGCCATTCTTTCTTACATGGGTGCTGATGATTCTTTCATCCAGTGCTCCCTCCCTTCTGAGACCCAAGTTATGTTAAATGAATCAACCATTGACATCAACCTTCCTTCTTCTGATGTTCCTTATGTCTTAAAGATTGGCCAATCTTTAGATGCTTAAGAGCAGCTTGACTATACCCATTTCCTCTCCGACCATAGCAAGGCCTTTGCCTGGACTTACAGTGATATGCCTGGCATCGACCCCACCATCATTACCCATAACATTGTCACCAAACCAGAGGCTAAGCCTATCAGGCAAAAGCTTCAAAAGATGCATCCTCGCATTGCCCTCCTTGTCAAAGAAGAGCTTCAATGCATCCTTTCTGTCTCCTTCATCCAACCCATCGATTATCCACAGTGGGTCTCTAACATCGTCCCAGTCACCAAGGCAATTGGGGGGATTTGGATCTGCACAGACTATCGTGACCTTAACTTAGCCTATCCTAAAGACGACTTTCCTCTTCCTAACATTGACCAGCTTGTTGATCTTACGACCGACCATGAGATGCTATCTCTTATGGATGGGTTTTTAGGATACAATCAAATCCTGATTGCTCCAGAAGATTAGCACAAGATCACTTTCATTACCCCATGGGGGACTTTCTGCTATCGAGTCATGCCTTTTGGCTTGAAAAATGTAGGCGCCACTTATCAGCGTGTCATGACCTACATTTTCCACGATCTCCTTCACAAAATCATGGAGGACTATGTGGATGACCTACTCGGCAAGTCCAAGCTTCGCCGTGACCATCTAACCATTCTCAAAATCATCTTTTCTCATCTTCTTCAGTACAATGTTCATCTTAACCCCAAGAAATGTGTCTTTGGGGTCCTCTCTGGCAAGCTTCTCGGCTTCATCATTTCCTTTCGTGGCATCGAGATAGATCTCGCCAAGATTTGTGCTATCCTTGAAATGCCTCCCCCGACCAATCTCAAGTAGCTTCACAGTTTGCAAGGCAAGCTCTAATCCATTCGTCATTTCATTTCACAACTTTCTGACCGCTGCCAACTTTTTCATCATCTCTTTAAGAAGGATGTCTCTTTTACATAGGATAAGGACTGTCAAGAGGCTTTTGAAGCCCTAAAATGCTATCTAGTCTCTCCACCAGTCCTCATTCCACCTAAAGATGACCAACCTTTTTACCTTTATATCTCAGCCACTCATCATTCGTTAGGTGCCATGATCGCACACCGAGATGAGCATCACCGTGAGCAAGTAGTCTATTATATCAGTCGAACACTGGTCAACTATGAAACTCGGTATACCCATATCAAGAAACTCTATTTGGTGTTAGTCTTTGCTGCTACTAAGCTTCACCACTATCTTCTTAGTCACAAAACCTTTGTCATCACCCACACCGACCCTCTCAAGTACATGCACTCCAAGCCATATCAGAATCAACGTATGGCTTGGTGGCTCATGCTTCTTGCTGAGTTCGATCTTGATTCATCCAGCAGAAATCTATCAAGGGGCAAACCATTGCTAATCAACTAGCAGATGCCCCTCTTCCTGACAATCAACCTTTACAGTGTGAATTCCCTGATGAGTCTATTGCTACGCTTTCCTCTGACGACACCACCTATCAGATGACTATGTTCTTTGACAGTTCCAAATGTTAACTAGGTGGGGGTGCTGGGGTCATTCTCATCCCACTTAAAGGGGAGCCCATGCCTTTGTCTTTTAAACTCGACTTTGATTGTACCAATAATATGGCTGAATACGAGGCCTTAATTTTGGGACTTCAGACCACCCTCTCTCTCAGCATCAAGTCCATTAACATCTTCGGTGACTTGCAGCTCATCGTCAATCAGGTCAACGGTTCATACCCCTGTAAAAATAAAATTTTGCAAAGGTACAAAAACTGTGCTGACATTCTCCTTGCATCTTTCGATCATTACCTCCTGCAGACTATTCCTTGATCCACGAATAAGTTTGCTGACACCATGGCTTCTCTCACTTCACATATCCCATCTTCCTCATCTGCATCCAGACTTTTTGTCACGGTGCGTCATGTGCCATTGCCTTCATATATCTCTTCTCACATTCATCATGTCAACACTATAGACCCTAGCCCACAAGATGCTTGGTATAAGCAACTTGTAGACTTCTTATCTTTCTCTGTCATTCCTCCCAACCTCTCTAGTAATGCACGATGAGCTTTTATCAAGTGTACCACTCGCTATACCATGCTAGGGGGTCTTCTCTATAACCGAGGCTTCGACGGCCTCCTTCTTTGCTGTCTCACCTCCACTGAAGCATCTCAAGCCATTCAGCAAGTCCATGATGGGATTTGTGGCAGACATTTCAGTGGGAATTCAGTTGCCAAGCGTATCCTTCGTTTGGGCTATTATTGGCCTACCCTTCATCAAGACTGTAGCAACTATGTTCGGCATTGCATCAAGTGTCAGTAGCACTCTAACTTGCTTCATCTTCCTAGTCACACCTTACAAATCACTCAATATTTTTGGCCTTTTTCTCAGTGGGGTTTAGATCTCATTGGTGATATTAACCCTCATTCATCTCTTCGTCATCAATCCATCATCACAGCCATTGAATATTTCACCAAGTGGGTGGAAGCCATTCCTCTCATCTCCACAAAAGCCAACAAGATCGTCGACTTCATCACCACCCATATCATCTGTCGTTTCGGTGTCCCTCATAAAATCATCACCGATAACGACAAGTCCTTTAAAAACAAAACTGTCCAAACACTATGCGACTCATTCGGCATCAAACTCAATTTTTCTTCGCCTTACTACCCACAAGCAAATGGGCAGGCTGAGGCTTCCAACAAAATTCTCACCAAAATTCTCATGAAAGTGGTCAGTGACATACGCAGGGATTGGCACATTCACATTCCCTTTGCTTTGTGGGCTTATCGCACTAGCATTTGAACCTCTACGGGTGCTACCCCTTTTTCTCTCATGTACGGAACAGAGGTTGTCTTACCTCTCAAAGTACAGATCCTATCTCTCTGCATTTCTCTACATGATATTCTTTCCAATGATGACTTTTGTCAAGATCGCTTAGCTCAACTTGAGTTACTTGACGAACGCCATCTTGCTGCCCTTAATCATCTCCATGTCTATCAACATCGCATCAAGCGCACCTATGACAAAAATCTGTGAGAACGAGATTTCAACATCGAAGACCTTGTCCTCAAAGAGAATCAACACGTGACCAATATGGAGCGAAGTAAATGAGGCAAGTTTGCTCCTAATTGGCTCGGACATTTTATTATCATGCACAAGTATGGATCAGGGACTTATCGTCTGTCTTCTCTTGATGGACACCCAGAACCTGAGCCTCTTAATGCGTTGCATCTGCAACCATTCTACTACTAGTTGAGTATTTGTCCACTTAACACTTAACTTGAGCTCATCCCTTGAGCAATCCCCGTCCTCTTAATCCTACTTCTTTTCAACCCTATTCCTCTTAACAATTCCTATAACCCTTTTATGCTATATGGATGCTTTTATCCTCATAAAAGGGAGCCCCTGACCTTCTATAATCTTGTCCACGACTCACATTTCTATAAAAATAAATCAAGATGTCACAATATCCATGGTCACTATATCAATATCAAAATCAAAAAGCAGACTGCTCCCTCAAAGGATAGTTGTACTATCATTGCTATAATTAATAGACTGCTCCCTCGAAGGACAGCTATTCAAAAGCCTTTATATTAAACAAAAATCTAGACCACTCCCTCAAAGGATGGCTATGACTAATCTGGCAATAAACAGCACTATTTTAGAAGCTTCTCGCATTGATTAGCTTCACAACTGACCACCAAGCAAATGACATCTCTATGCAGGCTTCCCGCATCGATCAGTCTGCCCCAAAAAAAAAAAAAAAAAATGAGTCATGGACTTGACTTATAGTTGTCTCAGGGTCTCCTATAAAAAGGGGCATAGTTATCTCTGCTCTTAAAATAGGTTACCCTCTTTCCTCCTCCTATCACCTGCTCAAGGGACTTCGAGCTCACTTTAATGTCGAAGTGATTCGATTACCACTCTAACATAACTATGGTCAACGACGTCATGCATGAATGGGGCTCTTGGTTTTCATAACCCTTATCTATGCTATCTTTTTGGTCCTTGTCAATGAAAGAGCAATATGCTTTTCACTTCTTCTGCACTTTGGTCACATTCACCTTCATCACTTGTCAATCAACTCAACTCTCTTTTCAGACCACTCCCATAACCTATTCATCCTAGTTTCTATGGACACCACTACACATGGAAACTATTGACCCGCTACAATTTATCTTAAGCATAAACCAATACTTCCTGAAGCGTAAATAGACCTCAATTCATTTTTAGCATACATCCATCACGAATATAGAATATTGCTAGGGATGAAAGACCTCTCGACCAATGTTGCGGAATACACCATTTGGAAAAGGCTGCAACATCTCTTCCCCTCATCATTTCATCATAACCACGACCAATCTATCGACCATTTTGACCACCTATCTATTACTCAGACCCTTTTTGTCTGAACTACATTGGTCTGAGGCCCTAATGACAAGGGCTATGTAGGCAGCACTCAGATGACATGACTGTCTTCTGGGGTTAGCTCGACCACCCTCGTTTGTTTGTCTCTCTGATGGACAAACCTCCTTTCCTTCTTTTAACCATAACCTTGCCCTTGACCATGACCAATTTCATCCCTTTGACACTCCTTCCCTTCTAGGGAGAACTACATTGGCCTAAGGCCCTACGACAAGGGCTATGTAGGCAGCACTCAGTTGACATGGGGTCTTCTGGGGTTAGCTCAGCCATTTTGTTCGTCACTTTCTTCCATCTCCTTCTCTTGTCACCTGTCAATCACATCACAGTCAATAACATATTCACATAATCATTAGTATACTCTCCTTTTCATTATAACATCATAAGTCATTAGTCATAAATTTCATTCATAATAACTCATTAAACATTCGCATCATCCACAAGTTAAACATTTAATATCACATCTATCATCATCTAATCTAAAGTAATCATCATATAATCTATCATCATTTAACCTAAAGTCATCATCATATAATCATTAAACATTAGCATCATCATTAACATCATCATCATAATCATCATCAAAATCATATCAAAACATGCATCATGAAACACATGAAAAATGCTGCAAACATCTACAACATCTCCATAACACATCAATAGCCAAAATCTCATCATATATATATCAAAAATAGTTTTATACAAAAAGACACAATCAGTGTCTGTCTCTCTCTCTCATCATACATCTCTCATCTTCGGCTCACAGGCTGGTATATACATCAAAAATGCATCTCTAAGGCTGCCCTCAAGGCTGTGGCTGTGGTGGTGGTGGTGGTGGCCGAGATGAGGCTGTATCCTCTCCTCCCTCTGATCTCTACCATCTACGTAACCCTGAAGCCATTGCTCGTGACATCGATCTCTGTCAGCTCTGTTCCACCTACATCTCTGAGTATTGCTGCATCTAAGGGAGCCCTCTGATGGCCCTCTCATAATATGTGATCTCATCCAGCACATCAGTGTATCTAACCATAGATACGGTCTGTGGTGGACCCATCTGCTCTGCTCCTATGGCCTGTCCAGACCCTTGTGGCTGTGCCTGACCTCGGTGCGCTGATACTGACGGTCTTGCCCCCTGTGAAAATGCTGGCTACTGAGATGGCTGCTGCCATGGGCCCTACCCTCCAAAACTCTGCCCTACCACTACCTGTGCCTGGGCTGCCGCCAGCTATCCCTGTAGTAGGGTGACCTCCGCTATCAATGCTACCACCTAACCTATCATCTCTCCCAGCTACCCTGTGACTCCTGCTAGCTATCCCTGCAAAACTGAGACCTGAGCCTCAGCCACATCTCTCTCCTCTCGTGCAGTGTCCCTCTCCTCGCGGGCTATATCCCACTCCCTGGTAATCACCTGCAAATCTAGTTGGGGACCCACCTGTATACCTCGATACTACCCTGCCCACCATGCCATGTAGGCCTCTGTGCACCCTGGGTCGGCTATCCCAGGTCCTGCCGACAACTCCTCAAAATTAGGCTCCTCTGTCTCCTCTGGAAGTGGGAGTGGCACCTCTATATCATCCCGCCTATACTATGGGAAGGTGGGAGGCACATCCTGTAGCAGCCTGTACTGGCACTGCACTCTCTCTACAGGGATCCTCTCGAGCTCACTGGCTCATCTACCTCTGATCCATCACCTGCTTTGAACTCCAACCAGTTGCTCTCCCTGGTCTCTGAATGCTGGATAGACCAAGTATGGTCTCTAGACGATGTTTGTAGGAATCAGGGCCTCCAGTACCCCTCTATAATGGTCAATGTCCCTGACCACTCCATCCATCTGTGTCTGCACCATCATCTCACACCATCACCTGAATCCAACTCTAAAACTGGCCTGAATCGCCACTGGGAGGCCGAGAGGTCGTGTGACCACAATGTGCTCGTAAGCCCAACAATGTAGTAGGTGGCCCATGCACAAGCTGTATCACCACCATCGACTGATCCCCCACAACTCTCTGTATACCTGGGCCAAAAACACAGGTGCCCAGGTGAACACGGTCTGCTGCTCTATCATATCCATCAAAACTCTAGTCATAGCAACCGAAAACCTACCACCCTCTGCATCTGGCAACGCATACATTGTGATGCCGATCATCATCAAGATGGCCAGCCGATGTGCTTCCTCATTCACCGCATACAATAGCTCATATGCAAAACTCATTGAATGGTAGCTCATCTCCACAGTGTGCTCTCCAAACAGTGTGACCATGTGAATGTCATGCGCCTCTCTTGAGCACGCATACAGGTCTACTCCATGCACCGATAGCGATAAAATATGGTACACATCCTCAACTGTGACCATCATCTCACCCATAGGTAGGTGGAAGGTGTTGGTGGCATGGTCCCACCACTCGATCAAAGCCACCATGAGGCTCACATCTCTCGCCACTCTATAGTAGCGTCTTAGCCTGCCTAGTCTGACTGCGCTCATCTGTGCCCACTCCTCGACGGACACACCTCTGTATATCTGCATCAGCAAGGTCAGGAGGCGATCCCACAACATCAGGGTCTGCCTCACCTGCATCCATACATAGACACTTTCATGTTAACATTTTTCCTACTTTGCCTATTTTATCAATTATTCAGACTATCTAAGCCTACCCTGACACCCAGGAAGCCCTTGGCATAATTTTGACCTCTCGACTTGACCAATTTTTAAAACCATTTTATGACCAAGCAGCCACCGATATCAGTTAGCTTGCCAGCGACGGCACTTACCTAACCGACATCGATCACTTCATGACTAACGTCGGTAGGGCAGTGACCGACGCTAGTCACTGGTCAGCCGATGCTGGCGGGGTCACCGACGTCGGTGACTGGTTTGACCCTAGGGCCGAACGGGACGAGCCCTAATTTTTAGGGCTTCCCCATTTTACACCCTATACCTCCCCAAAATCCTCCTGAATCACCCCTAAGCTCTCCTAGACAACCTACCCACCTTCCTACCTACCCTCCCCCTCAATTTCTACCTCAAATAACAACAAATTTCAAAAACAAATTCAAAACCAAAATAACTCAAATTAAGGTTCAGCATCCTCCTACCTTATCTCAGTGACGCCAGCGTGGTGGCACGATAGGTGCCGCTAGTGGTAGACCTCCCGTGGGTCCTCTACTCCCCTTCACCATCCCTTCTGTCTCAATGGCTCTGCACGCTCCTGCTGACTCACACGCATCCCTACAATGGCCAATCAACTCCCAATGCTCCTCTATCACCTCGCACCAATCCTTGGTCAACTCTGGGTCACTTTCACTCAATAAATACTAGAGCTCTTTTTCTCTCTCAATCAAATAGCAAATGACTTTTGGTGGGCTGCCAATCCAATTTTGTTGGATTTGGCAAGCCACCGACGTCGGCATCGCCGTGCCCTGGGCTACCGACGTCGGTCGATTTACGTCGACATCGGGCCCTTTTGGACACCGATGTCAGTTATATAGCCGATGTCAATGGCCTTCAAATCTTTTATCCCTCTTCAAAATAACCAAAATCATGTCCCTAATCAAGTCAAGTCCTTCAGACCATGTCATTTTGACCCCTTTTGGGGCACATTTTGATCACTTTTACATCCATCCATCAACCACCAACCATTGGAGATCGTGCCTATCTCCTCCGACCTCGACCACTTCTAAGACCCTGTTGCCTTAGTTGTTTTTGCATGTATGCTTCCTCATGCCTGGTTAGCAGAATTGTGCGCAGACCTTTTTAGACCCTCACAAGTATAGGATCGCCAATCGGTTGCTCTACACTACTTGTGACTTTTTCATGTTTCTAGGAGCACTTCCTGAGCCCGGGATACCTAGAACGCGATGACCCATTTGGAGCTTCAGCTTAGATTGAATAACCCGATCAGTAGATGACTAAATGCTGGGGCTTGATTATTTCAATATTGGCACTCCTCGACCCTTGACCTGTGACACTTTTGACCTGACCATCTCGTGCAGTGGTATGTGACAATCACGAATTTTGCAGCGTTCACCCTCACCCCTTTTCCATCCACTCTTTGTCAAATCAGCACCCGATTCTCGGTTCCCTTCCCTCGCTTCCTGCTTTGAGGGGGAATACCTTATCCATAATCGGGGCAATCCGCTACCTATTTTTGTCTTGCAGTTCATTCGAATAACCAACAAGATGAAATCAACCTTATCCCTCACCTGGGGCAATCACTCCTGTTTTTGTCTTGCAATTCATCCAGAACAATCAACAAGACAAAAAGGGGCAAATGTAGACACCAAAATCGTGTTGAATCCCCTGGTCATCCCCCATCTTATTCTTCTTTGCCTATTTAACCCTTGTCGATCACTTTTTCCACCAGCCTTGACCTTGGCAGCATGTAAAAATGAGCACAGAGCTAAAGCTAGACTCTATCCCCATTGTGCATCTACCGATGACAGTCGTTACCCGGCTGATGTTGCTAATGTCAGTCACTTATTGGCCAATGTCAGCAATCCTGCCGACATTGGTCACCTTACCGTTATCCGTTATCAGTTATCATTCGGTTCCCAATCAGTTTCCCGAACGGTTATCAAACCATCTCTCGAACCGCCCCTTGCCTTCATCAGCATCCGCCAATCAATCCTGAAGGCTAATCAACTAATCAATCAATCAATCGACCCCCAAACTCATACATTCACAAAGCTCTGGTGATTAATCAACTCCAGCATTCAACCAATCTGCATTCACTTCGATCAACTTACGGCAACGCTTCAACAACTTCAATCATGGCTTTTATCATGTCTTCTGGCAGGTAAGTATTTACTCTATTTGTTTTATTTCTTTCTGGTTATTATTTGTTTGTTTTTTCTATTTCTATCATCTCGGATATTCAGACCATAGCCCTGAGCCCTGAGTCCCTTCCTTACATCTCTACCCACTATCGTAGTCTATAACTCCGTCCAGACTCGACCAAAACCCCCAGACCCTGTCCAGACTCGACATTACCTTGATTAGACCTTGTTCTGACCCTGTCCAGACCTTGACCAGACCCTATCTCGACTCTCCCAAACCTTCTGCAACTCATCCAGACTCTGTCCAGAACTTGCCCTGACCGACGCTGGTCATTACCCCCGACCGACGTCGGCACTTTAACCGACGTTGGCACTTTCCTTAACCAACGCCGGCACCACAGAAACCGACATCAACGACTGCACAGAACATTTTACTTCATTATCAGGTACACATTTTATTTTCTATCATTTTATCCTTCATTATATCTACTTCAGTCCAATATTCTACTTTTTTATCAGTGGGTTGATATCCTTCTAAGAAGACTTTGTACTTTCGATATCGGGTGTTTACCTGACAGCCCACCATATCCTTTGACTAACGTTTTTCTGTGTTTTAGTCTCTTTTCTTCGTAGGTGTCATTCCTCCACAGCCAAAGAGGAGAATCTTCCAACATATGATTTCGGTGCACATGACTTTATCAGGTATCTTCTAACCTTGACCATTTCTTTTAGTTTCTTATTTCTTCTTTGAATGTAGAAAGCAATTTTGCATAGAAACAAGAGGTATTATAATATCCTAAAAATAACCAAATTTTGGAGTTTATCCATATCTGGGTTATGAGACTTTTTAATAATTTAAAGGTTGATTATCTACAGAACATGTGTACAAATTTTCCTTTTGGAAAATAATTAAGGATTGATGCAAGGTGTAGATGGTAAAAATTTTATGGCATGGATCCATGGTATACCTAAGAGTATTTTATAGTGAAAATTATTTTTTAGAATGTGAAACATATTATATAGTGTATTAGGCCTGATTATGACATTTAAAGTGGTTGATCCTATAATTTGTGAGTGCATTGTCAAAACCTATGATTTTCTCAACTTATTTATGATAGAGTCCATATTGATATCTAATACTTGTATAAATGTGATGTTCCATGTATTAAATTATGATCCATTATCTATCAAGACACGTTTAACTCTATTTTAATATTTTCACTTGAATGAATAATGGAATATTTTGATCTATATTATTTTGAGTAGGAAAATATTCATTCTCAAAAAATAACATGTCTTCACTATTATTCAATGTATTAGAAACATATGTAAATTAGGTAGAATACAAATCATTTGGTAAAATTATAGCATACAATGTTGTATATAGGATATATTTATTGATATTTAACCACTGTAGTATCTCTATTATAGATATCTTAGATTGGGTATTCTTAAGTTGATTAATGATACAATACCCTTTAGTTGAATTTGTTAGAATCTTGAGAGGTGGAGGGACAATTTGAATACCTTAGTTATATTTCACATGATAGGGAATACTATCTATTTGTGTTTCTATAATATGGACCAAAAAATCTAATATAAGACTAGGGAAACCAATGCAATAAAGCTGGTAGGTATCACCACCTTAAGGTTTAGAGAGAGGAGGAACAAAAGGAAACTTACATGTTATTTAACATCGAGTGTAATTATAATCATATAAAATTTAATATTTAGACACATGAGTTAATAAGGATAGATAAAGATTATTAATAATTGATTTCAACATTAATTTTATTGCATAATATTTTGACCTATTTCATTACATGATTGCAAAATATATGAAATATTTTAGGAAAAAAATGTAATGATGACAATCATAGTTTGAATTATATATTGTAAATTATATATATACATTATATCCATAATGTTATTATGTGAATAAGGTGAAATTAAAAATCAAATATAAATCCCTAACACATAATTATGAAACCTTGAGAATGTAGGATGAAACTTTAAGGGAAACATAAGGTTTATCATGCTGAAAAGAATGATCATGTTTGCCAATAGGTTTTAACATATTTTTATTTGGTTTTATAAATACTCTAAAACATTTTGAATATTCTTATTGTATTAGATATGTCTAAATTGTAGATATTTGAATAAATAAATATATTTAAATTGATTTATTACACTTGATATTTATAGAAATGACTAAGAAGATAGGGTAATTATATTTTTCTATCTTTTTATGGTCTGTGTGTGTTTATGATTATCATAATTTCCATAAAATGTGGTCATTCAGAATAGGAGAATGAATATTAAAAACTACCTAGATGGATTTGGTAATATTTAAAAGCCTATGGATATCCAATATGTCCATTGTCTATAATAAATATCCTCTATGTTTACATTTTCCTATTTTACCATAGATTATTTAACATGCTTATCAATATATTTAATCTCATATGTTCATTCATGTGCCTAGATTTATAATTATCTTCCTCCATATTGAAACCCTAGCTCTAATTTTAACACTTGGATTAGAATGTCTTGATGGTTTATAAATATGAGTGGGAAAACTCCAACCACACCTTATTGTATGCTTGATATTTCTTGCATTCCATTACACTAAAGAGGGATCAAGCTAGATGTAGTTATCATACCTATGTGGATGTGTTATTAATAGTGATTTACTTGTATGTATGGAACATGTTTGGCTTTTGACACTTTGGAAATATGAAAATTTTACCTTGATTTGTGTGTTTATACTTGGCTTAATGATTAGTATTTTTAATTTTTTTCATTTTTTTATTATTTAGGTTAGTGCTTTAAGGATGTACATGTGTATTCCCGAATGTACAAGTAATTTTACAAATCAACTCTAGATGCTTGGTAGACTTGATTATCCTTAGGTTTGATGTATATATAGTTGAATATTTGAGTATTTTTTATCTTTAATTTATAAATTTAACATGTTGGCCAACCCAAGGTAAGGGTTTGAATTTTATAAATATACATTTAGATAAATTGGGACACCTTCATCAAATGTAGATGTTACCATTAATTAGTATCCTTTAAATGTTATTGTAACTATCTTGGATGTATAATATAGTGATCTAGAGAATTGAAAAAAATGTTTAATATAATATATAGTTTAGGCATAGATGAATTAAATACTATATGTGAATTATGGAAAATTAAAAAGGCCAATCCCATAGATACATTGATGCATGGCTAGGAAAGAATATAATTAATATTCAATTGTCTACGTAGAAGTCATATATGTTATGGATTGACCAAAACTAACATTGTAAAATAACATAACACTGATATTATGTGTCTATAGTTATACCTTGCAATGATGTTTATATAGAAGTGAAATGTGATGTTATGCCTTCTATTGAAATATAATGGGATACAACTTCCTCTTTAAAAATTAAATGTAATGATATTATTTCTCTATAAATGCATGTTGATGTTAATATTTCTATGAAGTGTGATGATAGTTATAAATTATGAAATGGTGTCTCTATGTAATATAATAAAGTTTTTAAATAATATAATGATAGGGATATTTGTGATAATTTAAATATACCTATGCTTAAGATAATTGGTGAGATGAAATCAATGAATGAATCTATCAAAACTACCATAAATCTAATATTCATATAGTATCCATGATTCATGCAATAAGTGATCTCAAAAACAAACTTTATACTTTGAATTTATTTTCTAAGCCACATGAGGTTAAATCAGATGGTAATATGTGTACATGCATGTAAGCCTAAAAATATGCTAGTTATGAAAATTCAACATGTTAAAGTCATAATAATGAAATTTCAATTAATAATAAAGATAAAAATAAGGTAATACATAACAAGAAATTTTTGCATAATTAAATTGATAAAAATAAATAAAATGATAAAGAATTATTTTTAAATAAGGTCATTCATAAGAAAAAAACTCTAGAAAAGAAAGTCCATAACATGGAAACTCACATGAAGCATACTCCTTCAAACTTGAATTGACCAATTAAATTTGATAGATTCAATTATGGATAAAAATTTATTTTACAAAGATGTATTCACAAAGAATTTGATCATGTTACCTTTTAATCATCATCACCCTACACATCACTTAACATAAGTGGGTGAAATCATATCATGTAGAGAGATATTAATTATTATTTTCTTGTTTGTGTTATATTTATGTAAATTTTTGGTATTTTGGATCCTCAAACCTATTGATGTCATGTTGAAACTCTTTTACTACACTCTGGTGGTTCCAAGTCCTTGTAAAACCTATGTTTACCTTATAAAATTAAAAAAATTATTCATTTAATAAAACTATTAGATAACTTTTGTATAGAGGTGTTATTACATTTGGGAGATATAATAATACCTCCATAAGGTTGGATTCTCCATATCCTTATAGTTATCAATCTAAGACTAATGTATCCCATGAATTTCCTAAAATAAAACCTATGGTCATTCAAGATCTTATATTAGGTGAACATAGAAAAGTTGCATTAATAACAAGGTAAAACTCAATGAATGCACAATTGGTTTTCTTAATCAATTGAGATACAATGAGCATGAACTAAAGCATATGAGAACTTATGAGGATACAATAGGGCATATTTATATACTAGTTTCACTTGCTCCTAAGGAAAAAAAGACATTTTTTAATGTAAATCTTATGATTGCATATTTCAATCCCAACATTGGGATATTCATTTTTAGAAAAAAATGGAAGAAAAACTAGATAGGGTCAATATGAATATTTAATTTGGTTTCAAACATGGTTTGATAACATATTAGAGAGATATACAATTTGAAAGGATGAATCATATTAAGATTCTAGTTACATCTCTAAGCACATAATTTTGGATAGAAAATAAAATTAAATGAATTACATATGAAAAAATTAATCAAGTAAAGGGTACTTCACATAAAGAGAAAGAAGAGGAAGAATCTCAATTTATTATTATTCTCCAAGTATCGATACAAACATAATATCAATAAGGTTTAACACAAGTAAATAATGCATGTGAATGTGTTCCTAAAATTTTATCATGACAAACATATAAATGGGATTCAATTACCTATGGAGGATATTATAGTGAAGAATCACTATTTCCAAGTGGTTGTGTTGTTTCTTGTATAACACACCCCATTTTTAGTCTAGAAATGAGGACCCTCTTTTGCTATGAGAAGGTTGGGTTTGGTTAATACAAATTTCTCCTATTATATGATTTGCCTTGAAGTGTTATATTTTTAATCCTTTGGCTAAAGGATTTTCCTTATGATATAACTCTAGTTTTCCAAAGGATTTTCCTTGTGGTATAACCCTAGTTTTTACCCCTTAGTATTCTGGTGATCCTAAGTCTAACTGGGTCATTTGATATAGTTTTCACATAATTTACCTTTGATAAGGGTAATGAGTGCCTTGGAACTTTCCCTCATGAGAAATTAATTTGTATTTGAATAAACCATTTACCTTTGGATTTTTAGGTAGACTTAGGTTGTACCTATGTTGAGTTCAACTTGGTTGATCCCTTATCTATCGAGCTCGGGTATCTCAATCTTGAGTCAGATGAATCAATTAGTTTTGAGCTTCTAGTCTTCTAAATTGAGTTGATCAAGTTTGAAATATTCTAAGTACAAGTATTATGATTGGATTTGACCATGTTTATGGATTTGATCTTGATTCCTTATCCACTTTACAATTTAAATATAGGCCTTGAGTCTTTTACCTCCCCCACACATCCTTTTAAATGTCCCTATCAGATTATTTTAAAGTTATGGGTCAATATGAAACATTTTAAAGTCAAATTTCCACCCAGACCATAAGATCATGCCTCATGGTATGATATTGGTAACCTAGCTCAATGAAGGATTAGTCTAAATTAATAGTTTTATGGCCCCAAGATCCTAAGGTGTCACTAATTTTTCACATCTTAGTATCTTAGGTAAATGAGGGAATCTATTTAAATCAATATTCACATGGTTTCAAGGGCTTGAGGTGTCACCACATGGTGACATCATAGGAGCCTAAGACCACGAAGATGATATCAATAGAATATTTAGATCCTAGGCCCAACTCATTGGGATGATCCACATGGCATCATCCTATGTACCTAGACTAACGACCCAACATGATGAGGGATTGTTGTGTGGGACCTTGATGATGTCATCATCCCCTCAAGATTAAATTTGATAGGCATATACCCATCACGAAGACATTAACCCTGAGCCTCTAGTCTAATAAGAACATTCCACATGGTATTTGAGGGATAAAATTTGATTTCCATCCTAAAAATCAAAATTATTAGTGTCATGCAAGAGACTCTAGTCAATTATATGGCTAATTTCCATTCACTGATTAGACTTCATGATGAAATTATTTAATCTTAAGATGATCGATCTAAATTAATGAAAAATATTTAAATACATTGAACATATGGGAGGGGGTTGTGTTTGAATCAAATGTTGACTAATACGAATGTCCATGTCCTAATGGTAAAATATTTCATTTGTTTCTTAAATTTGATAAAAAATAGTTAAGGCTTATCTATTTATGATTCAATCATTTTAATGCTTTTTGCCTTTCCATCTCTTCAAAGGATTTACACTTAACATTTTTTTATCTTTTAAGGTTTATATTTCAATTTGAGCCATTGATTTGTATGTGTGTCCTCATTAGGGAGTTTGAGCCTTTGAAAAAAGTAAAATATTAACTTAAGCTAATGAAAAAATAAACTATTCATAAAAAAGGCACATAATGAAAGATAATAACATAGAAAGGACAAACCCAAATTGGTAAAACATGAAATACCTTGTGTAAATAATGAATCACAATGAATAAAGGTAAGTAAAAGTTTGTATGCAATATTAAAGGAGATATATGAGATAACTCTAGACCAAGGATAAAGTGACAAATGGAAAATTTTGGTGAATGAGTAGATCCTAAAGTAATTAGTTGGTTATCTAATAGTGGTGGCATGGAAATAATCATGATCACATCATGCCCAAGACTAGTAAGTGGTTATAAGGTTAAAATAAGATCTTACATGCTAATTCCTACACATTGTGGCTTGAAAATGCTCAAAAAAGTGAGTGAAAGGAATCACTTGGTGATTTTGAGTAGTGATTAGCCCACCCAATCTAAGCATGAACTTGGCATGCACAGTCTTGGTAGAGTTTCTAGTCAAGGCATGGCTTTTTCTTTTTTAAATTTGATAATTTTATATGATGGGGATAAAACCCTCAAGAATATATTGTTTTCTTGAGGACTTTCTTAGGGGTATCTCATTATAGACTAAAAACTACATTTCAAACCCAGTCATTCTATTCCTTATGATTTATACTACTTTCTAAGATAATATTTCCCTTCTCCTATTTTATTTTTTTTGTTACAATACTATTTTATAACACTTGAATGATTTTAATCGCCCAATCTATTAATAAATTTTCATATATTGATATTTCAAGGGTTGTTAATATTTTAAATCCATCTCCTTCACATGTATATGGTGTAAATGGTCTTTTTCTCTTAGCTAGTTAGCCTCCCAAACTCTTACACCATCGTTGGGTTAAATTTGTGAAAATTTTAGCTCAACCAAGGATTGGTTTTATTGGGTATGCTAAATAAAACATTGTAAAGACATCTTCAATATTAGTAGGCATTTTATCTCTATATCGCTTCTCTTTTGAATTTCATTTATGATGATAAGTTAATCTAGGTTGAAATCAATTTTAATATGCAAGATAATCTTTGTTGGTTAATTTTTTTTGTCTCTATTTAAGCATTGTTAAATACATACCCATGATAAATCTACTTGGAAATCAGTTATTCAATTATCATGTTTATCTTAAGAAACAATAATTTCTATTTGAGGCTAGGCTCAGTGAGTAGTGTCCAAGGAACTTCCATCATATTTATAAATGTCTAATATAGATATATCAAAAGACACTTAGTTTATAAAAAGGCCCCATGTATGTAATGGTTACACATCAACATGTTGAGTGAATATCAATATACAAAGACCTATTATATTTAGACCTTGGGGAAAAATTTTATTCATGGGATCTTATTCCTTTTATGAGAGGTAGAGAATTAAAAAAACCTCTCTAATTTTTGGTGTCAAAAGCATCTCCAACATGTTTTAACACTAGGAGTGTTCCCCATGAACATAAACTGAATCATAGCCAAAGCCCAAACTAGGACATTCTAGGAACCATTTCTTTAACATTGAGCTATACCATAGTTTAATATAGAAATTAGGAGGATAAATATAATATATAAGTCTGTTGGGATCTATTTATATATTTTATAGCTCAAAAATCATATAAATCTGAGAGTTAATAAAGATAAAATGATAATAAAACTAGTCTAATCAATAGGCAATTCACCTATAGATATAAGGATTCCTTTACTTAGCCCAATTGTGTTTCCATAGAACATACCAATGGCTAATCCTATGGCTTGGATTGGATAAGGTGGGTTCCATGTAAATTTTCCAAGTATTAAACATGAGATACCAAAGAACTTGCATAGTTTTTTTCCTAAATTCATAGTTAAAGCACCTCAAACAACTGAAGAGCATATATATGCATTCAAGAATTTCCTTATCAAAATGTAGGTGCAACATGAAAATGTTTCCTATAGGTTGTTTCCTTATTCATTAGGAGATATTTGTTATGCCTAGTACATGGGATTACCAAATGGGTCTATAACCACTTGGGATGGTTTGTAAGCCATCTTTATAAACCATTATAGGTTCCCCATTGACCTTGTTGCTTTATATAATTGTTTTGTAACTATTAAGAGAAAATAAAATGAACCCATAATCATGTTTAATTCATAGTTTCATAAACTATATTAGAGGTTAAAATACCCCTACATATTAGCAAAGGGTCCTACCATCTAGACCTACTTGAGGGTTATATATCCTTTGACGTAAATGTTCCTTTGAATAAACCTAGTTATAATTGCATCCCTATCATTCACCTATAATGAAGTTGTGAACATAAAAAACTAGATGGTACCTCAATGATATAACACATGTGGTTTACCATGTTTAATAAAATTGGGAGATTATAATTAGGTTCACATGATTAATCAACCAATCAGCCAAGGCACCCCATTAATGAACCCCATCCTAAGAGGCTTATATGAAAGTTTGAACCTAGTGTATAATCTAAAGATAATGAATCACATAACTATTGGTCAACCCTATATTGCTTAAAATCATGATTTCTCATAGACATATAAAAATCAACTTATATTAGTTTCTTATAATAACAAAATTACCATGTCAAGTAATGGAAGCTATGTTGCATCTAGTAGCAAGCCATTGGTAGTACCCTCATTATTGAATAATCAAGTTTCTACAAATAATAGTATTAATTTAACAATCCTATTACCCTAAAATTTATAAAGTTTAATGTAAATGTGTAAAACCCATAATAAAAAACTATAAATCAAAAAAATGGTGGCATATAACTCAACATATGTAACATGAGGTAAATGGTCCAATGATTGTCTAATGATGTAATAAATCTACATAGATAGTGAGCTCAAAATTCAAATCTAAACCCAAATAACACACCCCTAGGTAGGAATTTAAATTTATTGAAGCATAATATACATTGGAATAAATGACCTAATAATGGGAATGTGCCGATTCCTCTTGATATTGTAAATTAGAATAACAACAATGCTTATCATTTTCTAAACTTCATAGACTTATCTTTATATAGTTAGTGCAGATTTCATAACACAACTAACCATAAGAATACCAGTTCTATTACATTTATAGTTACCTCTAACATCTTCCAAAATGAGATAGTGCTTACTCCAGGTGATAATCCAAACTAAGATGATGAAAACCCAGGCACAACACTAGTATATAAGACCTACAAATTTCCATTTGAGAATGAAAATAAACCCAAAGACAATTTATTTGAGATTCATGATTTTAGATAGTTTAAAAGGGGGAACCATTATTAGATTAGGATTATATTAGCTACTTCTTTGACCACCTATAATCCTATAAGAAACACTTAGGTCCCACCTAATGTGAACTCAAATAATAATCCTCTCACACATAAAGGATCTCCCATCTCTTATCATACACATAAATATGTGGCACATACTCCACCTAGTAAGCAACA
Source organism: Torreya grandis (assembly GCA_037957365.1). Lineage (NCBI taxonomy): Eukaryota > Viridiplantae > Streptophyta > Pinopsida > Cupressales > Taxaceae > Torreya > Torreya grandis. The sequence goes on along the minus strand of JARHVA010005410.1, from coordinate 1,469 downwards.
AAAACAAGCCAAACCTATATATGGAATTATGGAACATTTGAAAAAAAAAAAGTTAACATTAGTATTTTTGAAAGGCTACAAATGTCTAATCAAAGGAAGTTTATTTTGAAAGATTCTTTTAGTAATAAGGGATAAAAATTTGGGAAAATGTATAATGCACATATTTATTTTTATAAGGAAAAATTGAGACTCCACCGTTTCTCCTAATAGTTAGAATCTTTTCTAATAAATTATACAATTACTTGGTTTATTTAGGTACCTATGATAATGTCATGTCATATTTTATATTCCAATAGTTTGATCTTAGCCCTACTATATCCAATTGAAAGTTGTTACAACTAGATAAAATAGAGGTGAATATAGTACGAGAGATGAATCATATACACATGCAATTGGCCTCAAACTCAAGAATTCAATAATTCATTGATATCTAAGAGGTGGATATCCATGATGCTTATGGTATGTTTTTGAGTGAAGAGTACTTGAGGATAATCAATGGTTATATGGTGACCTATTTTTCTCACATGTGACTACTATGGTATGGTCTACCTAACAATATTAGAATTGATTTAGAACTAAAGATGGCACATATGATTACTAAGTATAATTGAACAAATTATTATCCTCTATAAATAATTAAAAAAGGGAATTTAATCATTTGAAAAACAATAAATGACCCAAAATATCCTCTCTATTAACATGCTTAGCATGTTGAAAAATGTAGAATTAGAAGAATTATTCTATTTATATAAAGAGGACTTATACTATGCCTCATATATGGTCTCATTTTAGGATGTAGTTTTAGCATGTGAGATTTTAAAATATCATGAATTAATAAGGAATGAAGATTTTTTATGCTCTTCAAAATATGAAATAATAACTATGGATAGCTCCATTCTTCCTTTAGTAGAGTTATCCACAATGTATTTGTCATATGAAAGACTTAACCTAAGCTTGATGGGTAATGAAGATGTGAAATAAGCTTATCATAGGAAGATCAAAGAGTTCATCTCAGGATCTTCCAATGAGTAAAATATAAATATTGATACCCATAGACCTTCCCATGGTATGTAAAATCTAGTTGAATAACCTTCATGAACTAAGAAATAGAACGTGCTCTTAATCAAAGATGAGAAAATACACCAAGAGGTTAACATTGCATTTGTACTTCCCTTATAAATGATACAAATAAGAACAAAAAAATATGACTTGAATACATTAAAATTTGATGCTTTTGATTCCAAATGTATATGTTGTTCTAGATTAGAATTTGTTAATCTAAGAGGGAAATCATATCTAACTACATACTACCTATAATTTTCTTGTATAAAAAATGTGGTTGAGTATGAGGTGTTATTCCATGAACTTCAATTTTTCCTAGGAAAGAAGGTGAAGAAAATTAGAGTATTGGGTGACTTATAATTAGTGGTTAAACAAGTGAGGACTCAATATTCATCAAGTGATAAGCA